>SNQJ01S0028713.1:153712-169135 GCA_010110895.2 Picea sitchensis
ATTTAAATTTTAAAAAATCTAGACTCGAGCGATTTGCTTCGGTTTCGTGCGGAAAAATGAGATTAAAAAAAAAACTGCCTTGACTAGCTAGAAGGCAAGGCAAATGAAAATTCAAAATAAGACTACAGGCAAGTTAAAGATAAGAGGCAGTGTACCTGTAACTTAAATATCCGTCATTTTCCGTAAGAATGGCCCTGTAATCCTCGCTGAACCCGTAAAAAAGCACGCCGAATCACCTTCAGAACCTTCTTCAACTTCCGAACAGTCTGATATATAGGATGCCGCGACTGACAAAGAATGACTCCGCTTCTGAAGTGTGTCAAAACTCTGAATGCCTAAAGGTTTTTCTCCTGCCTCACATTCTTCCAGCAAGCAAACCACTGCAACAAAAGACAAGCCGAAATAATGTCTCTGTAGAGCTCCGCCGATTAACGTAAAGGCAAAAGCATAAACGCCACCGACAACCAGAACCTCTGGCGAACGAGACGGCGAGATTTTCAGGGGAAATTTTGTTAAAGTCTTCTCAAAAGGTCAAAAAATAATTTCCCTGTCGACCTTAGAAACCCTCGAACAAGTGAATATACTAAAACGACGTCTCCAGAACTTAAGCTTTGCCGCCGAATCTTCGGTCTAGAACGGCAAAACGCCTGCCACTCCGAAGCCAATTGAAAAAAGAAAAAAAAAAGAATGTGAAGTTTTTCTTGGTTTTTTTTCTTGAACTGCTGCAAAGTTTTACCGATTCGGTTAAAAAAATGGCTCTCCAGAGGCCCTATGAGGATTATGCCGAAGGGAATTTAACTGTTCTCGGAGGTTTGCCGGGTGTCGAACCGAAGTCGATGTTATTTAGGCTTGAAGTAGATTCCGCAGAACTTTTGGTGCAGGGTGTGATGGATTATATGGAAGAAGACGAAGGAAAAGGTCATAAACGGGAGATTTGGTTCCGGAGTCGAGCATCCATATTTTGTGTATTTATTTAATCATTTATATTTTTTTATTATTTGACAAATCCACAATAATACATAATTACGTATTTAATTGGGCATCCTTTTTCTAGACCATTGAAATGTGGACATGAGTTTCATTGCCTTGGAGATTTACTTTCTCTTCGCTTTATGAGATTTCATTAAACGCTTTTTTTTTAAAGGACTTTGCTTTCAAAGGCAACGTTGTGGACGAGGATAAAAGGAGTGCAATAACGACATTATTTCATCATGTGTTTTGTTTCACAAAGTACTTAAGTGAAAGTATAACATTGTGGATCTATCGATTTTATAAATAGGTTTGCATGACTTGAGGTGAAAGTACAATTGTATAGATTTGCATGACTTGAGGTGAAGCACAGCGGTACAAAAGAGTTAGAGTTTATCATGGTAGGGATTTTTGAGGTTATGTCTAACGTTTTTTTTTTTTCTACCATTATTGTAGAGAAAGGTTGTTTCAAATGAAGTCTCTTCGAGTAATTATAAATATTTAATATTTAGTTTTGTCGGATATGTGTTATGTTCTTTGCACAATCAACTTTACGCGTTCTGTTGCAATAGGTGTAGGGGAGTGGAGCTCCCCTTCACAAGGGTTCACAAAGGGGTAGGCCCACCTACTTGGTGATTCGGAGGCGGAGCCACCAAAAAAAAAAAATTGGTAATTTTTTGTATCCATTTTTTAGATGTTTTTAGCACACGATCTTCATTGATAGTTTTCTAATTATGATTAACAAATTAGGGTTGTAGACTAATCTCGGTCAATGGATTAGAGTTTCGGATGCCACACACACACACACACACACACACACATATATATATATATATGGTTTTCCCGGTTTGGGTTTTCAAGGTAAATTCTTTGTGTAATGTGTATGTGTGCCATTATATCTTTTTTGTTTTTATTAAGAATCTGTTTGCAGTAATTAATTGCACGAGGTAAAAATCTACAAGTTTCATGCATGTTAAATCGATGTTATTCATCCAAACCACCTCAACACCCCTAAATTATGTGCACTAATTTAAGATTGTAATGTCCATTGCTAGTGAGCAAGATCGAGGGGCAACAACCCTACACCTTGATCTAGATGGATGTCGGTGGCCTCCCACCTATTCCAACTGGCCCATTTTGGCAGTTTTTCCTAGTTTTTGGGTCCCTGACTTCCGAGGCCATTTTGAGGCCCTAAACAACGTTTTTAGGGCTCGCCATAGTTAGATTTTAGAAAAAGTCTAAGTCTGATGGCAACATGTGTAGCCCTTTGATATACCTTTCCAATGGGTTATCATGTGCCTAAAACGGAGATCATATGCAAAAGTTATGACCCCGGGAAGTTGATGTACTAACTTACCCCAACGGGGCCCACATGACTTTTGGCGTTTCATCTCCTAGGGTTAGGTTTTTGGATGTCTAGGGTTTTTGACATTCCTCTTTATTGTAAAAAGGCATTTAGAGCCTCATTGTACTCATCTTCTTCTTGTGAATGAGCATAGTCGTCACATCTCTTCTCAGAGATAAGCCGCCACCATTCTAGCAAGCTTGTTTTCCGCTGCATTCTACAGTGTCAGCTTATTTCCTTATTGAATAGAAACCAGTTTTACTGTATATCTGTTATTTTGTGTTAAGCATCTTTTAATAACAATCTGTATTCATTTCGTTATGCTCATAAAATCTGGATCAGTGGTATCAGAGCGGTATGCTCCTTATCGTTTTTAATGCATGTCCCCAACGAGGTCAGGGTACAAAGAATTGGGTCTCGAGCTTGTTTCTCTTGAGGACAAAAGCTCTCACACGCCCAAGCGACCTCTCACGGCGGAAGAAACGAAAGACAACGAGACAAGAGATCCTTTCAAAATGTTGCTCGAGGAAGCCCTCACGCAATAGAGGAATGAGATGATGGAAAGTTTTGCGCAAATCCTTCGGCGGCTACCAACAAGCGACACATCTTCCTCAAACAGAGGCATCGCCTCCTTCAAGGTACAAATCAACTTTGATATTCCTATATTTGAAGGACAGATAGACGCAGATGTTGTAGACAAATGGTTGAATCTACTAGAAGGGTATTTCTTTGTCCATAACTTCTCGAATAGAGAAAATATTACTTTTGTGCTCCTCAAAGTCATTCCTCATATCAAAGATTGGTGGGAAACTTTCTGTGAGCAAAAGGAAATAGAGGAACCCTCATTATTTACAGTCGTGGTCACCTGGGAGTCCTTCAGGGATGTTATTAAGGAACAATACTACCATGTCGGAAGTTATGATGACCTGTACACAAAATGGACCACACTGCGCCAGGAAAGAGACCAAGCAGTGCCCGAGTTCAAAAACATCTTTCATACCTTGCACACCAAGCTAGGTATAAAATATTCTGAGCGACATCTGGTGCTCAAGTATCGCAGTGCCCTGCATAGATACATCCAGGCCGAAATGGAGTTTTTGGACATCTCGTCCTTAGGCGCGGCCTATCGATATGTCGTCAAAATCAAGCAGAAGCTCAAACAAAAGACGCAACAATTTGGGTCGGGGAACCCCTCATAGCAAAAGCTAAGAAAGGGCAGCCTCAACCCACAGAACAAAGGACATAGCAAAGATGGACAGCCTTGGGACAACCAGTCCAAGCCGTAAGCAAAGAAGGACATTGGAAAGACAAAGAAAGATATCGGGAAGTGGTGCGACTTCCAAAAGAGCCCCTAGCATAACATTGTGGATTGCCGCTCAAAGCAGTCACTGGTGGCTGAGGTGAAAGCCTCTGAATCATATGCAGGTTTTGACTCTGAGTCAGAACCAGAAAGGGGGAGACAGATCATTGACGTAGAAACCAGCGCTATCATTGCTACCACCAAGCTCCAGCCCGATGAACCAGACTTTTTCATTCACATATGTGGGTGAAAGGTACCCCGTTTCACTTCATTGTTGATAGCGGTAGCCAGAAGAACCTCATCTTAGCAGAGGTTTTCAAGCGACTCGCCCTGCCGAAAACACCACACCCGCATCCCTACACCATCGAATGGCTCCGCCAAGGAAGCGATATCTACGTCAGCCAACAATATCGCTTGTCATACGGCATCAAGCCCTTCAAAGACGAGGTATTGTGTGATGTTGCTCCTCTCGAAGTTTGTAATGTTCTTTTGGGCCAACCGTATTTATGGAAACATCATGTTGTATATGAGTCTAGACCTCGCAGTGTTATTATTACTTTGAACAAGAAATTGTATCCATTTTTTAGATGTTTTTAGCACAAGGTCTTCACTGATACTTTTCTAATTTTGATTAACAAATTAGGGTTGTAGACTAATCTCGGTCAATGGATTAGGGGTTTTGGATGCCACACACACACACACATATATATATATATGGTTTTCCTGGTTTGGATTTTCAAGGTAAATTCTTTGTGTAATGTGTATGTGTGCCATTATATCTTTTTTGTTTTTACTAAGAATCTGTTTGCAGTAATTAATTGCATGAGGTTAAAATCTACAAGTTGCATGCATGTTAAATCAATGTTATTCATCCAAACCACCTCAACACCCCTAAATTATGTGCACTAATTTAAGATTGTAATGTCCATTGCTAGTGAGCAAGATCGAGGGGCAACAACCCTACACCTTGATCTAGATGGATGTCAGTGGCCTCCCACCTATTCCAACTGGCCCATTTTGGCAATTTTTTCCTAGTTTTTGGGTCCCTGACTTCCGAGGTCGTTTTGAGGCCCTAAACAACGTTTTTAGGGCTCGCCGCAGTTAGATTGTAGAAAAAGTCTAAGTCTGATGGCAACATGTGTAGTCCTTTGATATACCTTTCCAATGGGCTATCATGTGCCTAAAACGGAGATCATATGCAAAAGTTACAACCCCGGGAAGTTGATGTATTAACTTACCCCAACGGGGCCCACATGACTTTTGGCGTTTCATCTCCTAGGGTTAGGTTTTTGGATGTCTAGGGTTTTTGACATTCCTATTGTAAAAAGGCCTTTAGAGCCTCATTGTACTCATCTTCTTCTTGCGAATGAGTGTAGTCGTCACATCTCTTCTCAGAGATAAGCCACCACCATTTTAGTGAGCTTGTTTTCCGCTGCATTCTACAGTTTCAGCTTATTTCCTTACTGAATAGAAACCAGCTTTACTGTATATCTGTTATTTTGTGTTAAGCATATTTTAATAACAATCTGTATTCATTTTGTTATGCTCATAAAATCTGGATCAGTGGTATCAGAGCAGTATGCTCCTTGTCGTTCTTAATGCATGTCCCCAACGAGGTCAGGGTACAAAGAATTGGGTCTCGAGCTTGTTTCTCTTGAGAACAAAAGCTCTCGCACGCCCAAGCGACCTCTCATGGCAGAAGAAAAGAAAGACGACGAGACAAGAGATCCTTTCAAAATGTTGCTCAAGGAAGCCCTCACGCAACAGAGGAATGAGATGATGGAAAGTTTTGCGCAAATCCTTCGGCGGCTACCAACAAGCGACGCATCTTCCTCAAACAGAGGCATCGCCCCCTTCAAGGTACAAATCAACTTTGATATTCCTATATTTGAAGGTCAGATAGATGTAGATGTTGTAGACAAATGGTTGAATCTACTAGAAGGGTATTTCTTTGTCCATAACTTCTCGAATAGAGAAAATATTACTTTTGTGCTCCTCAAAGTCGTTCCTCATATCAAATATTTGTGGGAAACTTTCTGTGAGCAAAAGGAAATAGAGGAACCCTCATTATTTACAGTTGTGGTCACCTAGGAGTCCTTTAGGGATGCTATTAAGGAACAATACTACCATGTCGGAAGTTATGACGACCTGTACACAAAATGGACCACACTGTGGCAGGAAAGAGACCAAGCAGTGCTCGAGTTCACAAACATCTTCCATACCTTGCGCACCAAGATGGGTATCAAATATTCTGAGCGACATCTGGTGCTCAAGTATCGCAGCGCCTTGCATAGATACATCCAGGCCGAAATGTAGTTTTTGGACATCTCGTCCTTGGGCACGGCCTATCGATATGCCGTCAAAATCGAGCAAAAGCTCAAACAAAAGACACGACAATTTGGGTCGGGGAACCCCTCACAGCAAAATCCAGGAAAGCGCAGCCCCAACCTGCAGAACAAAGGACATAACAAAGATGGACAACCTCAGGACAACCAGTCTAAGCCGTAAGCAAAGAAGGACACTGGAAAGACAAAGAAAGATACCGGAAAGTGGTGTGACTTCCATAAGAGCCCCTAGCATAACATTATGGATTGTCGCTCAAAGCAGTCGCTGGTGGCTGAGGTGAAAGCCTCTGAATCATATGCGGGTTTTGACTCTGAGTCGGAACCATAAAGGGGGAGACGGATCATTGACGTAGAAACCAGCGCTATCGTTGCTACCACCAAGCTCCAACCCGATGAACCATGCTTTTTCATTCACATATGTGGGTGAACGGGACCCCATTGCACTTCATTGTTGATAGCGGTAGCCAGAAGAACCTCATCTTAGCAAAGGTTTTCAAGTGGCTCGCCCTGCCGAAAACACCACACCTACAGCCCTACACCATCGAATGGCTCCGCCAAGGAAGCGATATCTACGTCAGCCAACAATATCGCTTGTCATACGACATCAAGCCCTTCAAAGACGAGGTATTGTGTGATGTTGCTCCTCTCGAAGTTTGTAATGTTCTTTTGGGCCAACCGTATTTATGGAAACATCATGTTGTATATGAGTCTAGACCTCGTAATGTTATTATTACTTTGAACAAGAAATTGTATAGGATACCCGAGGCAGTCCCACCCATTGTTATTTCCTTGATCTCTGTCAAGCAATGCAAGAAGGTCATCTCTCAGACGGGGAAGTTCGTCTTATTCGTTATGCGCTCTCAGAATGAGCGAAAGATCGCAACCACATCTAAGGCCTTTGCGACCGACCTCTCCACACAGCAGAAGCAAGTCGATAAGGTCGTGGAAGACTATTCAGATATCTTCTCCTCACCTACTGGGGTACCTCTACACTGTCATGTCAAGCATCCCATTGATCTGACCCCCGACGCACCGCTGCCCAATGTGCCAGTCTACCATTGATCTCTGTTAGAGAATGAGGAGAACAAGTGGCAGATCCAAGAACTACTCCAAAAGGGGCACATTCGTCCCAACTCATCGCCTTGTGGGAGCCCAATCGTGTTGGTACAAAAGAAAGATGGAACTTGGCGACTCTACATTGATTACCAGGCCCTGAATAAAATCACAGTCAGAAACCGGTACCTGATTCCCCGAATCGATGACCTCCTTGATCAACTCACGGGGGGCAAATACTTTAGTAAGATTGATCTAAAGTATGGCTACCACTAGGTCCCAATAGAACAGACAGATGTATGGAAGACCGCCTTCAAGTCAAAGGAAGATCTTTTTGAATGCTTGGTCGTGCCCTTTGGTTTGACAAATGCTCCATCCACTTTCATGAGGATGATGGATGATATCCTGTGACCATTCACCAATATGTTTGTAGTGGTGTATCTGGATGACATCCTCAAATACAACAAGACTTGGGCATAACATTTGTTGCATATTCAACAAGTTTTGCACACCTTGCGGCAGCACAAGCTATACACCAACTTGGAAAAATGTTTCTTCCGCATGGACATGGTCCATTACTTGGGCTACATCGTTGATCAACATGGCGTACACGTGGATCCATCCAAGATCCAAGTCATCCGTGACTAGCCAGCCCCACACTCACTGAGCTTCGGAGCTTCTTGGGCCTTGCCAATTTCTACCGTAGTTTCGTGTTGGGATTATCCCATATTGCATGGGCCCTTAGTGAAGTAACGAGGGGTGGTGGTAAGGTGAAATTTGTGTGGGGTCGGTTCCAACAACAAGCGTTCGATGATTTGAAGCAACGCTTGTGCTCAGCCCCAGTACTTTCATTACCGAACATGCAGCAGCCCTTTGAGATCGAGACAGATGCTTCAAACTATGTCGTGGGCGTCGTTCTCACTCAGCACAACCACCCTGTGGCCTATCATAGTGAGACATTATCAGATGTTGTTTGTAAGCACCCTACTTACGACAAAGAAATGTACTCCATTGTGCAATTCTGTCGCCAGTGGAGACATTACATTCTTAGGAAGGAGATAGTCATCCACACTGATCATAAGCCACTGTAGTTCATGCAGACACAAGGAAAATTGCAGAATGACTGCCACCAGAAGTGGTCCACACACTTGCAACAATTCCACTTCAACATCAAGTATAAAACAAGAAGTACCAATCGAGTCGTTGATTGCCTCAGCAGACCGCCAGTCGCGACACTCACCACGGTGTTAGACTCTTGCGACCACGAGATTTTTGGATGGCCCCAACTCTATGAGACAAACCCAGACTTCACCACCACCTACCAAATGTTGGGCTCAAATGTAGTTGTCACTAATTTCCATATTTAGAACGGGTTGTTGTGTCATTTGGGCCATATCTACTCTCCATCAAGCGAGCGAAGTTGATCTGGGAAGCCCACTACACTCGGGTGGCAGGACACTTCGGCGTCGAAAAGGTAGTGGCAATGTTGCAGAAACATTTCTACTAGCCGTAACTTTGACAGGATGTCAGCAAGTATATCAAGTCCTGCATTTCCTGTGTTATTGCCAAACCGACCACTAAGAAACAGGGCATATACACCCCTCTGCCTACTCCTGACAGGCCATGGGAATCCATCTCAATGGACTACATGTCAGGCCTCCCATCCACCAAGAGGGGAAATGATTGTGTTTTTGTGGTTGTTGATCGCTTTTCTAAGATGGCAATTCTAGCCGCCTGCAAGAAGAGCATCACAATAGAGGCCACTACAAAGCCCTTCTTTGAACGAGTCTGGGTACATTTTGGAATCCCACAAACCATTGTCTCAGATCGGGACAATTGGTTTCTCGACACATTTTGGTCGAGCGCTGGACACCAAGCTCACCAAATCCACGGCCTTCCACCCCCAGACAGATGGCCAAACTGAGGTCATAAATCGAATGATTGTGCATGTCATGTGCATGTACAATTCCAAGCACCCTCACACATGGGATGAGAGTCTTCCCTATGTTCAACATAGTTACAACCGAGCCTTGCATAGCTCAACCAACCATAGCCCCTTTCATGTGGGTTGGGATTCCAACCATTAGGTCCCATAGATGTTGCACTACCCCTTGCGGTCACCTCGGTTGACTCATCTCCTGCTCCAACTGAAGCTGACAAAGTCACCCGGTTCATTGAGCGGATCCAAAACATCCGCCAATAGGTTCAAGATATCCCACATAAGTCTAATGCCAAGTACAAGCAACACCATGATCAACATCAGGTGCCACATAAGCTTTAGGTGGGCGGCAAAGTTTGGTTGCACTTGCACAAAGAACGCCTTACAGGGCCCCATCGGAAGCTTTGCCCACTCCGTTATGGGTCATACACCATCACCAAGGTTGTGGGTGATAATGTTTTTGAGCTCAACATTCCTCATTTCCTTGGCCTGCACCCATTGTTCAACATGGATCTCCTTCGGCCTTATTTCCCACCATTATTGGACACCTCAGAGATAGAAGAACAATTGACACCAACATAGCTCAACCCCGACTGCATACAACATGCATCCAGTGATCAGATCGCGGACACACGAGTCAAGGGCACTCACCAGCAAAGGATCCAGCTTTATCGAGTTGTCAAAGCAGGGCAACTCCTGCACCAAGGCAAGTGGCTCACCTGGGGCCAAATTCAACAGAACTTTCCTCATCTGATGGGGGCACTCAACGCAATGGAGACCATTGCTTCCTAAGGGGGGAGGATTGATCCAGATGGATGCCAGTGACCTCCCACCTATTCCAACATGCTCATTTTGACAATTTTTTCCTAGTTTTTGGGTCCTTGACTTCCGGGGCTATTTTGAGGCCCTAAAGTGTTTTTAGGGCTCTCCACTGTCAAACTAAAGATTAATATTCACTCTGATGGCAACATGTCTAGTCCTCGGATAGAACTTTTCAACGGGCTATCGTGCGCCTAAAACATAGATCGTATGTAAAAGTTACGAACTTGGGAAGTTGATGTACTAAGTTACCCCAACGTGGCCCACATGAATTTTGGCGCTTCATCTCCCAGGGTCATGTTTTTGGATGTCTACGGTTTTTGACATTCCTCTTTATTGTAAAAAGGCCTTCAGAGCCTCATTGTACTCATTTTATTCTTGTGAATGAGCGCAACTGTCACATCTCTTCTCAGAGATAAGCCTCCAGTATTCTAGCGAGCTTGTTTTCCGCTGCATTCTACAGTTTCAACTTATTTCCTTATTGAATGGAAACCAATTTTACTATATACCTGTTATTATGTATTAAGCATCTTTTAATAATAATCTGTATTCATTTCGTTTTGCTCATAAAATTTGGATCACACTTATAAATCTTTATAATGTTTGACACACTAAATTCTCATTATAATACTAAGTTCCAACTTGCACACTTCAATTGTGTGCACATAGATTTAGCATCTGCATACCAATTGTCACTAAGACCATTACATATGTGAATCAAAAAAAGCCTACATGCGCTAAGACACGAACAATCACTGCAATTACAAAACCTAAATCACCTGCAATTATAGAACCTAAATGATCATTTTGTGATTGAAATGTATTATATAAAGCATGAAAAATATAATAGAATAGTCAATGATTCTCCTTCTCTCTTTCACTTTAGTTTACAAAGCATTGTACATAATAAAAAAGCATTGTACATAATAAAAAAAAGGGTATGTTTTGTTTTGTGTGTTTAATATTGTGTTCATTTTTAATCATGTTATCACGTTCATAATTTTATCCATTTTGCAGGTTTAAGTTGTCATTCTATTTGCATCATGGAATAGGATCAAAAGTTAATATTGAGATTGAATGTATCTTTTTAAATTGAATTATATATAGAGATTAAATGTATCTTTTTAAATTGAAATATATAGAGAGAGAGATTGAATGTATCTTTTTAAATTGAATTATATATATAATAATAATAATAATAATTTATGTTTAAGGTCATGGTCAAGTCAGCACATCAAANAACCATTAGGCCCACTCAGGTTGTATTATAATAATAATAATCTATTTTTAAGGTCACGACCAAACCAACACACCAAATTGGTGTATGAGACCCCCTTGTTTGTGGGACAAGAGACCCCCCTCCACCCAACGATTTGACTAGTAAAATCTACAAAAATATATATATTTATTTATTGAGATTAAATATATATTTTTTAATTGAATTATATATATTATATATAATTAATTAATTAATTAATAAAATTATATCATGGAATAAGATAAAAAGTTAATATTGAGATTGAATGTATCTTTTTAAATTGAATCTCATATATATATATATAACTAACATTCATAGACAATTTCTATGAGTGGATTATAACTTTCAAAATAAGGTTCCAAACTATATGACAAAGCCTAGTTTAAAAAAATATTATTTTTTGAATGTCATTTATATTTTAAATATTAGGATTTTGAGGTCCTTACTCATAGAACAAAATGTATTTTTAGTTAAGAAAATCATAAACATGCACGAAAATATCTCAAAAACATATTGGTTTGTTATCCATTTTAATTAAAAAGAAAAGAATTTAGAATCCCTAATTCTAAATATTTATTTAAAAAAAAATTACTCTTCAACACTAAGGAATCAAACCTTAAAATAAGTTGACAAAGAAAACTTGAAATGTGAAGTCCAAAAAGTCAAGGTATGAACCAAAATCATACCTATTTTAACCCCTAAATGAATGATACTCTTGTGAATAGGTTCAACAATGCTTTGGATTCAAGCTTAAATGATGATGATGGATTAAATAGTAAAGTTCCATTACCATGGAGTTAAAAAAATGTTTATTAAACCAAAATCACCCCCACATTAAGCAAATGAGGAAGGGTTGTTATCAAATGGTTTTTAAGGGGCCTTGAGAAATATTTTAACATTTAAAGCTAAACTTAACAAAATGGAAAATGGGAAGTCATTTAACTTAAAGTAAATAAGGGCAAATTAGTGAATCCTTAATCCTTGTTCAAACTGAAAACAAATAATCTAAGCTAGAATTTGGTAAAAATCAAACTAGAGGCGAGAAGAAAAATGTTAAAAAACTTCAAGAACGAAGTCAAACAAATATCATTAGAGGATTTGTTCAAGATCAAATTGAAGTATTATGAAATGTGATATGGAATACAATATGAATAAATGAGAGGGGGCACTGGCACTCCTGAGATTGGATCACACATGCAAATTTAAATAATGGAGGAAGACTCTTTTAAAATGTACTCAAAGGAGTAATATGACTTGATTGATTGATAGATGTGAATGGTTGTAATAGAAGGGGAGACCCCTATTTGTACAAAAGATTAATTAAATGCTTGACTAATGGCTTGAGTTACCTTTATGGGACAATTTGCATTTTATTAAACTAAGTAATCTTAAGAACATTGATTCTCTATTTGAGGTTTTACTTTTTGTCCAAGAAAAAAAACCATATATTTGATATTTCATAAAAGAAATCAAAATACACTTCTACTAGCCTTTTGGCTCAGTTCAAAAGACCATGATTGTTCACCACCTACAACATCATAATTACTTGACCTTGCATCAAAACATTACATTCATCCTTTCAACCATAGAACTAGCTACATTTTAAGACTTTGATAAAAACTAACTAACAACCTTAAAACTAAAAACTAGCCTTCCATGATTCTCAAGATATATGAACCAACACCATAAGCAACTAAGCAAAAACTCAAAAGAGAGTTAGAACTATCACTGTCAAGGGGATTGAATCCTTATATTCTTGCACATTCAATACCCCTTCCTCCAACCTAAGAGCTTCAGTGGATAATTGGTCTACTTTGTGATTAGAATTCTCGTATATATGAGAAAAGGAAATATCCTCAAAAAGAGCCCTTAAACCCACAATCACTCCAAAACCAAGTCTTGAATTTGGTTTTTCCTAATTGCCCAGTCCACCAAAAATTTCAAGTTCCCTAAGACTTGTTTTCTTCTCACTTGTTTGTCTATTGTTATTTTGAGTAATATCCAAAGCGCATGGAGCTCAGCTCTATTGTTAGTACCAAAACCTACACCATACTTTAATGAGAAATAATGAGCATTATCCAAAAAGAGTAAATCCCCAGCTTCACAAACCCCCGGGGTACTTTACAAGCTCCGTCGAAGAAGCCCCAGAGCCTAGTGTAATCAATCATAAAGTCCTGTAATATTCTTGGAATAGTTAGTTTGGGATATTTCTCACCTTCTCCAAAGGAAAGTATTATTTAATGTGAAAACATTCCTACAAGTGTTTCTTTTCCTTTGAATATCGACTTGTTCATAGTGAGCCAAATTCCCCACAAAACATAACAAGGTAGAGCTTTGACAAAGGAAATAGATCTGTCTAACAACCAGGATTCCAAACATTCCAGCACTGAAGCTTTGTCCCATTGAGCTTGCAAATTATAGCTTTGAGGCACTTCCATCCAAACAACCTTAGAAACATACAAAGTACAGATAAGTGGTCCATAGTTTCACTTGCTTGTTTAGATAGATAACACCATCCATGTCTAATCCAATTCCTTTTATGACCATTGTCCCACATTAACACCTTGTTTGCAAACACAAGCCAAAGAAAATTTATAGTTTTTAAAGGGAAAACTAATTTCCACACCACTTTCCACCACCGTAGTCTCATTGCGCCCTACTCTTCACTAAATTTAGAAACATAACCTAGCTTTGCAGTAAGTACCGCTATAACTTGGTTCCTTGACCACTTTAATTCATCATCATGATCATGTAAACAAATGGCATTGTGTTTTAATAAATTAATGCATTGGGTCCATTCAACAACCTGATCATCGTGTCGCTCCAAATCCTCTGTGGATTTCCATCCTTTATCACACTACCAAAAACCAGATATATTGCAACATCTTCTAATATAGTCAAGCCTTTCTCATGAAATGACAAAACAAGAGGTTTTGAAAGCTTGTAATATCCATTACAACTAATTCAGGGGTCCTTACCAATTACCAACTTATTACCTTTCTCGATTTTCCAAGCCATCTAGTTGCTTGATATGTCAAAGGCTTTTACCAAACCCTTTTAGAAATTTGAAACCCCTTTAAGAATCATTCTCTCTTGTTTAATCCATTGTTATGGTTCTTTATTCTCGAGGTACTTGACCTTCATCACTTTTCCCCACATAGCTATATTGAACAAGAGTCTCCTAAGGCTCTTTGTTGCTAAAGCCTAATTGAACACAAACACATTCTTTATCCCCCAAACTCCAACCTCATTAGGTATGTCTACCTTGGTCTACTATACAAGTGATATCCCTTCCTCCACTCTTCTGCCAAACCAAAGAAAATTGAAACATCTTCTTCTAATCTTCTCTAAAATACCTTTTAGAATGTGTGCAGTAGAAAGCCAATATACAAGAATGCTTTCTAAAATTGATTTTACAAACACCAGCCTTCCTCCTCGAGAAAACCACCTTTGACACCAATCTGTGATTATGTCTTCAATCTTCTTAACAACCCACATCCAATTTGCAAATTTATAGTCATTAAGCTTTAAGTAAAAACCTAAATACTTAAGCCCTATGTCCAAGGGTTCAATCCTCGTGGGAAAAAGTTGCTCAAGTCCTCTTTTCACTGGATCACTCAATCCATTAAACAATAAACAAGACTTATGCATGTTGATTTCCATTCCCGAAGCTTTGCAAAATAGATATACTAAAGATTTAAAGTAAGTCATCTCCCTCAAATTACCTCTCCTAAGAAGTAAAACATCATCAACAAGTAACAAATGTGTAACCACTATGGTTCATGCAACTTTAATTCCTCTTATGAATCGGTCTCCCCTGACTTCTTTTATTAACATGTTGAGACCCTCTGCCACTAAAAGAAACAAGAAAGGGGACAAAGGGCACCCTTTCTTAAGCCCTCTAGAAGCCCTGAAAAAACCTGAGGGTGAGCCATTTAGAAGAATTGCAAAGTTAGTTGATTCCAAACAATCCATAATCCAATTAACTGATTGAATATTTGATCCTATTTGAAAAATGACCAATCTTAGAAACAACCAGTTTACTTTGTCATACGCCTTCGAGAGATCAATTTTAAAAATCACTACAGACTTTTTTCCCAATTTTATTGAATGTAACACCACTTGAGCAGTCCCAACTGCATCATGGATTTGTCTATTGAAAATAAATCTAAAGCGTTCCTCTGAAATAGTATTGGAGAGAGATATCTTCATTATGTTAGCTATTATCTTTGAAACAATCTTATAGACAAGATTGCAAAGAGATATTGGCCTGAAATCTTCAAAGTTTACAAGATCATTCTTTTTTGGTATTAGTGCTACGAAGGTTGCATTTAATGCACCCAAGACTTTACCAAACATTCTTGCTTCCTCAATCACCCGTAGAAGTTCATTCTC
>SNQJ01S0028714.1:3627-17959 GCA_010110895.2 Picea sitchensis
GTTATCTAGACTAGTATTCTTCATCTCCTATTCAAACTTTGTTGTCTGATCATTGAGTTCTAAAAGCATTGTCTTATTCAAATGTATGAAGTGGTCCTTTTCATTAGCTATTGAGTTATCCTATTGTTCCAAGCATACAAAATATACCATATTCTTAAGTTACCAAGCATTCTTAGCCTACAACCCTAAGGAGTTTCTTGGAGTGATAACAGTGGGTACATGGATTTGGGATATTCGGGGTTTGATGTTGATATGAAAAAAGGGTGGATGCCCCAACCAAGGGAGACATGGGTTGTTTTTCCAGGTAAAAAGAAGGTCATCGAGGATGGTGACTAAAAAGATATGTATATGTTGGAAACAAGGGCTTTATACAAATACCAAAGAAATAAAGAATAATTTGGATTCAGTATACAGATACAGAAACAGGTGCCCCAGTGAAAGATGGCTTGGCATATTAGAGCACAAGTTTGTGAAAGAGAACTGGTGGAGGATGGGGGGCCCAATGGGTGGGTTTCTATATAAGATGGAGGGATAATGAAATTGCGAGAGTGCAGTCAATAGAACCAAGTATAAGATGATATGGCCCGAGAGTCCATTGGGAAGGTTAGAAATATGATAAGAAGAATTATGGGGTTCGTTCTTTGAAGTGAAAAATATTATTGGGACTCCCACCCTAGGAGGTGAAATCAACATGAGTGTAAAGTTTCCAAGGGGAACTATGAATGGAAAATTCATGTGGGGGAGAGTTTTATCGGATGACAGTATCAAAATATGGAAAAGGTAAAGATATTGCAGAGCCGAATGTAGGGACCCTAAAGGTAAATGTTAGAGGGTGTGACTGGGATATGAAATTATTAACAGAGGGAGTAACTACATGCCAGTGTCATATATATACCTGAATGGGTTGTAATCTTGTTGAACAAGTACCTGCACACATAAAAACTAAATACCCATTTTTTTACTCATAGGGATGATGGGACTCATGAGCCTATGGGCAGTTGTATATCTATTTTTTGTAAAACTTTTTATGACCTTGGTGATATATATTATGGATACATTGATCATGTGTGTCTTTAAGTTTTGTGTTTTATTATGTATGATGTATATTCCTATGTGTTTTACAAATGTATGATGTTGTGTATATGATGTTTTTAATGTGATAAATTCCAATCTAATACTAGGTTAGCCATGTGATATGCTACTTGATTGTGGTTTCTTGGAATATTTGTAAATGTGATGGAATCAAAGTTGTGAGATAGGAGTCTAACTTGCAGGTATTTGTGAAAGAGACAAGGATCGTGAACATGATACACGTTGTTGAGCTACAGGACGACAAGCTGGGAATCTAATAAAACGCTAAGGTGATGAGTGTGGTGGTGACTGGCCTCAGTGAGGAGACCAATGACGGTGTCATATTCGGCTTGGTTATTGGTGGTCGGGCCTCATCATATGACACTATAATGGAGTAGGATATGTGAGGGGGTATAGAGGTCCCAAGCAGTCGAAGCGAGATTCTGGGTCCAGCAGCTGGCACCGTTAGCGTAACCAATGTGGTAGGTTGATGGATGATGCATCTATCAATAACATGGGTGATAGATCAGACATGAGGAGTGGTGGCAGTAAATAAGCCTAAAAACTTTACAAGTCTATTCAAAGAGAAACTTAAAGTAGGGGGGCTATGCTTAGGCATAAAATTTCTTCAAGTATAACCCATTGACGGGTCCCTTGAGACGGAATCCTTCTGGAGAGGCCAAAATGTAGGTACCTTTAGTGAGGCAATGTTGGATGATGAAGGGGTCATGCCATAATGACTCGAATTAACCATGGTTGAGAGTGTCATTGTTGATATCATAGGATAACACGAGATCACCTTCGTTGAATGAGCAAAGGTTGACATGGAGGTCGAAGGTGACTTTGGACCATATCTTAGATACTTCATTGTGTTGTAATGAAGATCGACGGTGTTCATCAAGTGACTCTAAGGTCAGCAGGCGCTACTTGATTGGAGCAGTGTCATGTAAGATCTCTATGGCAATACATAATGTGGGGATTTCGCACTCGATAGAGAGGGTGTATTCGATCCCATGGATGAGGTGGAACAATGTAAAATCGGTGGTATTTTTTACTACCTTGCAAGAAGCCCATAAAGCAGAAAACAACATATGATTCCAGTTGATCTTATGTTTGTTTACGGTGCATTAGAGCATGGTTTTGAGGACTTTATTGACAGCCTCAACCTGTCTATTGGAATGAGGTTAGTATGGGGAGGCAAACTCATGGGTGAAGCCTAGTTTTGAGGAAAGTTCTGCAAGTATCTCATTCTCAATATTTTTACCATGATCGGAAACTAATTTTTATGGGACTCTGAACCGGGTAATGACATGGTTGAAGAAAAAACATGTTGTTGTTTCAGCAGTGTTGTTAAATGTGGGCATGGATTTGGCCCATTTGGTAATGACATCATCGAAGGATGGTATCGACCCCTTGACGGTAAAGTATGACCCCTATGAGGAGATATCGGGGATTCTGATGGAGAATGCGTCGACGGTCATCTCAAGAGGGGTGAGACCCAAAAAAAATTGTACAAAGTTAGACGAGGAGGTCATTGTACCAGGGGTCATCGGAGGGAATGAAGAAGAGGTGTTCATCGGGGAAATGCTCGTTGATGGAGGAAGCTTTTTCATCTGAGGGAAAAGTCATAATGATTTCATCTATGACCAAATATTTCTTTATTTTGGCAGTGGAGAACTCTAGATCGTATTCCTGGAGGATAACGATCCATCGGGAAAAAATTTCATGGATATGTCGTCAACTAAGAAAGTACTGCATGGGGTTGGAATCTGCTATGACCTTGGTAGTTTGAAGTAGAATATAATGACTCAGTTTCCGGACTGCAAAGAAAACTGCTAATGAAAGTTTTTCATCATGATTATACTTTAAGGGTGGTCCGGAAATGTTTTTACTAATGTAGTAAATCACATGTTCACGCCCATCATCACCTAATTAGACGAGGACTCCTGCGATTGGAGAATCAAAGGCTGATAAGTAGAGGATGTAGTCATGATCATATTTTGGGGGACTAATCAAAGGGGCATTAGATAGGGTGGATTTTAAATCATCAAAAAAAATTGAGCATGTTCATCCCATCGAAATGGGATATCGTGATGCAGCAAGTGGAGAAAACCATGTGCGCGAGTGTTAAGGGGAACTGTCAATGAGTAAGTGTTATTATCCTCAAGTGGTGAGGACGTAGAAGGAATATCATGTACAGGGTGTGATGGCCCACTAGACATAAACCAAATGTCAGGACATTGTGGGGGATATCTCATTTTCTCGGGTACTGATGACAAAATATAATGAATGTCAATAATATGAGCATTAGTAGGGAGTTCCTGAGAGGGCTCAGGCCAAGATCCATGGTGTACTGCGGCTAATTTTTGGTGGAAGTGAGGTAGATTTGGGAAATGATGAATGTAATGGCCATATTTTGAGCATATGGCACACACGAAATTGGTCTGTAACCCTTTCTTGCATGTGGTTGAATTTTTCATAGTAGCAGTGGATGTAGTTGGTGGAGTGGAAAGCAATGGGGTTACTTTGGGGAGATGGATAAGATTGTGTAAATCAGGAAGAGTAGGACATCTGTTAGTGGGGTGTCCTTCTCTTTTGCATAGTGTGAAAGGAGGTTGAGCTTGGGAAGGGAGCATATCTATGGGATCATTCTTCCTTCATCTTCCCCCAATGGTGGTGGTGTTGCCTCTAGTTGGGAGTGAGGGTGGTGTGGCAAGAGCCTATACTTGGATCTGCATCGATAATCCCTTTGTCTGAGAAGGGAGATATGGTGGAGGAACCATAGCGGGTGGATGGAGATACCATACAAGGATGGAAATAACTATGTTGGGAAGGGTGAGATTAGCGGCTACCTGGAATGCTTGGACTCCAGGTGGGTGGTAGAAAAAAGGGATTTGGGTAATGTCTATACAAGTGATGGCTTGGGGGATTGTCACCCAAAATTGGATTTTCCAGCGGAGGATCGAGAACAAGTAGTGCGGTGGTATTTTTCAGCGAAATTTTTGAGGGTAGTGGTTCGGCGGGTGGAACCCGATGTGGGGAGGGCCTCGTTAGGAGATATTGTCTCTAATATCTATTCGTTAAAGGAAACTACCTGACTTGTGTTGAAATAGATTGAGGTTTAGAGGCGATGGTGCTCCATGATAGATCATGCGGTGGTGTTTTCATGAAATTTTTGAGGTAGTGGTTCTCTGACTGGTGGAACTTCGATGTGGGGAGGGGCCTCAGTGAGAGGAGTATTGTCTCTAATATCTATTTCGTTAAAGGAAACTACACAAACTTGTGTTGAAATAGATTCAGGGTTTAGGAGCGATGGTGCTCCATGATAAGTCCTTAACAAGGATGGGTCCTTGAATATTCCAGGACCAATGTCAATGACTGAAAATACATCTGAGCTAGTGCGGACAAGGGGGAGGATGTTATCAATATTGGTGGAATGATTATGATAGTAATGTGTAAGTTGGTCGATGGTGACGATTTTCTCGTTCTGGGGGAACATCATATTACGAAACATAGAAGAGGTTAACGCTCTCGTAGCATACATGTAGCTACGTCCAAACAAGATATTTTAATCAAGTTGGGTGTCGATAACTTCGATGTCGATGTGGATAGTTTTTCCCCCAAGTTCTACAGGGACATTTTGGAAGATCCCTTCAGGGGATGATGGTCAATCGTCATAAGCTCTGAGGGTGATGGCATAAGGTACTAGCTCAGGTGAGCCAAGTTTCTACCATACTACTTTGGACATGATGCATGTAGATGCACCTTCATCAATGATGCACTGATGAATTGTGATGTTTTGGATCTTAACTGGTATATGAAAAGCTACCAAGGTGGGGAGGCGTGGTTCTCCGCTATCTAGATCAAAGGTGATGAGACGAGTATCAGCTGGGTCGATTTCCCCCAAGGTGGAAAAAAAGGATTTGTGTTGTGATAGATAGGTTTCGAGGACCTCCAACACAGACATGTCTACAGGAGATTGTGCTAAGTCATCGACCAAATTGTAATTATGGGTTTCCCTAGCATGAGGGTTATTTACATTTCGTCGTAACGGCATGCGGGGTATATGAGAGTTTGGTTTAGTGTTAGGGTGGGAAATCATCAATGGTTGTTCGGTTATAGCAAGAGGTACTTCTGAGGTGGTTGGGGTAGAGTCAGGAGGTAGGCCGTATGGACGTTTGTGTGTTTGAAGAAGAATATTTTCCTCACTGGTATGGAGGATATTGTGATCGGTCGAATTTTCGGGTTGATTGGGACCTGGGTTTTGATATTGCCCCATTTGTGGTGGGGATGAATTTATCTCTTGTTGGGTATTCATCACACCTTGGTGTGGAATAGGGTTTTGAAAAATAGCCAGAGGTGGTGGTTGAAAATAATTTTGTGGGGCCTACTGAGGGGCAAGTGGTGTTGGACGACGTTGTGTGTTCATGGATTCTTTCATCCATTTGTAATCAAAAATTTGGGGGTAGTGGTGAGTATAATGTCCATACTCACAACATAGAGCGCAAGGGAATTTAGTTTTGAGGTTATTGTTCTTCCCTTGTCATGGTCGATTGTTACTATTTCCCCCTTGGGGGTTTTGGTTTCCTTGATTCTGATTGCCCCCAGCAGGACTGTTTTGTTGGGGGTTATTTCCTCTTGATCCCGGGTTATTATTGTTTCAATTTTTTCCTTTATTCTTGGAATTATTTGGTTGGAAAGTCGGATTTTCCATATTCAACTATTCAAAAGAATGAACATGTTGAAAGGGAGAGGGTTGAACAAAATTAACACCGGCATGTGGTTGTTCTGGTGGATGAGCAACTGTTTGGGGAGGACCAGGAAAAGGAAAGTATGGATTGTTTTTTGGAGACAATCCATATGATGTATAGGAAGTTGAAGTACTTCCACTTGTGTTGGGGTTATATACGGGGGTTGGGGGTGGACCCGTATTGGATTGAGCGACCAAATGCATATGAGGTACCGGTGGGGGTCCCCCCAATGGTTGAGGGGAAACAACAAGATATGATTGTTGGTGAGTGGTAGGAGGGAAATAAGATGTCCCTCCATATGGTTGTGGATATTTATTTTCACCATGAGTGGGTGATGGGTTTTCGTAAGGGTTGAGATGTGTCATAGCACCAATCGACCCATCCGTAGCATGGGACATCCCAAGTTTGTCATGGCCAAATGGTATGGGTCTGGATGCATCAGGAAATATTGTGTACAAGTAACCTTATTGGGCATATATGAGGTCGAATTGTTGGGCCTCGTTGATGGCTTCCTCTTCTGATTGAGGAAAATTGGATGCTACATATTTGGAAATCATAGGTATGAGTGATTTAATAAACCAATCAATACGTTGTTCTTTGGTGGTTTCCTCTTTACACAAACTATGTCGTCGACACCATTCATGGATGTGGTCAGTGATATGGATAGTAGTGGTTTGTTTGAACTTGGAGAGAAGTTCTAATCCAGTGTCATGATGATCTAGTAATTGGAAAAAGGAGAAAAAGGCCTTGGCCAATGATTCAAAGGTCACATGGGACCCTGATTTTTCATCCACATACCATTTGGCTAATGAACCAGTGAGAATTCATTGAAATAACCTTAAGCAGATGGAATCATCCATGAT
This sequence comes from Picea sitchensis, assembly GCA_010110895.2. NCBI lineage: Eukaryota > Viridiplantae > Streptophyta > Pinopsida > Pinales > Pinaceae > Picea > Picea sitchensis. Next base: position 10,313 of record SNQJ01S0028714.1, read on the forward strand.
GTTGTTTGAAGAGAACCATAAGTGGAAGGTCATAACATGGTTGGCGGGGTATTCCCCTGGTTTTCCTTCAAACTTCAGAATGTCTAAAGGAAATGTGGTAGGCATATTGGGCAAAGTGGCATCATGCAAGATGGGGTCATTCGTGAGTTTGGTTAAATCAAAAATGTTGAGTGATGCCAAGTATGGAAAAGGGGGATTTGGCGATGGATTAGTTCTAGCCATTGTGTATGTAGTTAATGGACATGTCCCTTGAGAGTGATTGGTGGTTTTTTACTTCTCCCTTGAGAAGAATTTTGACCCTCGCCTTCTTGTGAAGGAGAACTAACAGATGGATGACCTTGGGTATTTGACCCAAGCAAAGTGGAACCAAGTAAATATGATCCCAAAATAGTATCACTTACTAGGGTGTGATATGGTTGAGCCGGTGAGTTGGTGAGACTAGGGAATCCTCCTAGAATAGGAGGGATATTCTGCAAGCATCTATAATGATGGGTATTATGTGGTTCCCCTATTGTTCCAACTAGCAAAGTAAATGTATGAAAATGGTGATAAGAAAGGAATAAATGAACAAAATATTTTTATATTTTTTACCTTCACAAGATAGTATAACTCACAATTGCATGTAATCAAATGAACATCATACATAAATCAACTGTAAAATAAAAAAACATGTGGATAGGTGGATTTTGTCTGCATGGGGGAAAAACAACAAAAAATAAATGCTTGGTTTCTAAAAGACCTATCGTCCTTCCTTTAAATTTAGCATTGGGCCTTACAATAGCACTCGATAGTGGGGTCAAAAGCCACTGGAAGAGAAACTAGTGAAGGTTGAAGTAATCATTTATAATGAGGGGTAGAGGGTGCCTATCCCGAAAGAGATGACGATATTTCCCAATAGCCACACAAGATATTATCAAGGTGTGATTGCATCCCACGACCACCACCTGGGTAGATATCATATTTTTTGCCAATAAGTACCTTGGTCAAACTGTGGCATTTAGATTTCCGGCCTAAGAAATGGGTCACGGGCTGGATACCCTCACAAGAGTTGGGCGACTCAAGGAGGAATGCGCAGAACAATCGGACCTCGGCCTTCAACCCTTCATGGGTATCTACCTGCCTTATGGTATAGGAACACTTGACTTGGAGGATTTGGAAGATCCCTATTCTCAACTTCTATTGTTTCAAAATGTGGGAACCTGATAATGGGGGGTTATTTGGATGCCTACCCCTGAGATCCTACCTAGACTAAAAATTTATTTTGGCACCTCCTGTGGAGGAAAATTTAGTGTGTTCTTAGAAAAAATTTAGATGTGGTGGGTTGAGATATTGGGGTCATGGACCAACCTCGTTTGAATTAAATTGGTGTGGATAATTTCCAAAGTAGTCAAATCTTTCAGAGTTCCTTTGAAGTACTTTGTGCATACTAAAAAATAAATCCTACTTAGACCTCCACTATTCTAATAGAAATCATGTGTGTGATGATTGGCTTTGTGTGCAATAAAGTGAAAAGTGTGCATAAGATTTTAATAATTTAAGTGTGAGATTGCAACATGTGGACTTCCTGTGGTCCTTACAAATCTTCTTACCTAGCTTACTATGTTTCTTTGGTACAACCTTGCAGAAAATTTAAAGCCCTTAAGAACTAGCAATGTGGACATATGGGTCCTTACTTGATCCTTTAAACTCCCTAGAATGTTGTCTAAACTAGAAAATATTTTGAAACTATCCTATAATTGTAGACATGTGGGCATGTATGGGCCCATTACTTGATCTTTTAAACTTTCCTAGAGTGTTGTCTAAACTAAGAAAGCTTTTAGAAACTATCCTAAGATTGAAAACATGTGGGCATGTATGGACCCTTACAAATATTTAAGATGATTTTCCAAAACTAAGAGGTACACTAGGGGGGTTTTGTCCTCTCCTAATGATATTTTAAGGGAGATGAAATTTCCTTTCAACCACCTTTTCTGATTCCTGAGATCACACTTGGGTGCGGGGGAAGAGCATACTTGAGGGTTAAAATTGATTTCTAGTCCCAAATTAATTGATTGTGTTTCAAAAAGTAATAACTTCAACTCAAATTTTTAAATGCCAAATGAACCATCCATGTGGAAACAAAGCAAAGAGAAGAATAGTGATTATTTTTACCCCTATGTGCTTATGTTAGCTAACCTTTCTTGTGAGAAAGGACTCTAAGTGAAGTGTGGTTTATTTACAAAGTGCATGAAATTAAAATTTGAAGGCTAGGGGCCCTCAAACCACTCATAAAAACCCTTACAATTTGAAAAAAATGAACTTATGTGTGGGTTGTAGTTCTGACAGGCATGCAGAGGGCACATAATGCGCAGAGTAATGAAGGTTTTCACATGCATAGTGCATAGAGTGTGCATTTGTGTGCCTTGAAATTCATGCACTTCCTGTCACGCGTTGGAAAAGAAATTTCCAAGTGAAATTATCTTTCCTTGGCTCTGAATTTTGACTTTGGAAGGTTGGACTAGGCCGGTTTTGGTACCTGCATATCAAAACAATTAGAAATAAGTGCTATCAAGACTTAAATAGGGAAGAATTTGATATTGATCCTCAGTATCGTCACTAATCTGTTATGTTGGTTTTGTAACATGGGTGAGAAAAAACACAACACTTACCTGCTTAGTTAAGTTAGCTAAACAAGACAAAGGTTTGTGAGTTGATTAGATAACTAAATACACATGAAACAAGGAAATAAAAAGAAAAAGAAAAAGAAATAAATGTTAGAGAAGCTTGCAAGAACTAGAACCATGAAAAGCAAAAAATGGCCATCATATAGCTACCAATGGATCAATATATTGATAGGCTAACACCGTAGAGAAAGGCAAGGAATTATGAATCCCCTCTTCCTCCTTGGGAGGGTTCTTGAGTTCCCTAATAGAGAGCTCTTCTCTTCATACAATGGAAAATTAAAATGGTGAAGAAATACAATGCCAATCCTCTCAAGAGGTGAGTGGAATGGCCCTTGATATAGTGCTTGAATGATTCAAAGAGAAAATAGGATTCACCAAGAAGAATTCGTGCAACATAACAATACCTTTAAGTTCTTATTTTTCTAGCACACCCATGGCACATATTTATAGTGTCCATTCATGGAAATATACAACTGGTTCATAGTGTGAACAAGGGGCCTTTTAGGGTACTCTCTATCCCTTGACTAGCCTCCAAGAAAGATTTTGCTTAGATCTGAGTGTCAAATCATGTTGGGGGTCGGACTAGAAGTGGTTGAGAGGCCGATAAGATTCATAAATGTGTCGTTCATGAGAAATGTGTGGATTTTCTCATAAACAGTCGTGCATCTTGTGCAATGTGTGTGTACTTCCTTTGGTGAATTTTTCCACTTTAATTTCTGAACCAAGTGTACAGTTTTGTGCATTTTTTATGGATTTTGGTGTTGTAGGTGTATTAATTGTTGTTGGCATTGATGTATTTCTTCAACCATTGTGTGAAATGATGTGGAAAAAATTTCAGTGATAACAAGGACCCTCGTGGGCTTCATAGCACAATTGGTCAAACCCCTCCAAAGAGAAGATCCTCCATAAAGTCTATGTGTTGTTTGATTCCTATCTGCCTCAAGGTACCTGAAAAATAACCCTTGCAAGTAACCTATGTGGATACCTAGGATAAGAAACTAAGGTCACCATGGTATAAACAATGCTTGGGTGAGAATTCACAGGTTAGGTCCATTGTACGGGCATGGTATCTAAGCCAAAGCTCAAGAAGCACCAAGGTACCCAAAGAACCCCCAGATATGAATAGAACCCCATAAATATCTCCAACGCTAGGAAATTATTAGAGGGCGATTGTCTCTGAAACCAACTTCGCCCAACCTCATTCTTAACTCTGGTTTTAGTGGAGTCTCTCGAGAACACCAATTATACAACGGATTTCACCATTCCCTGGATAGACACCTGCGTTGATTTTTGTATCCTTGGAGAAATTTACTCACAAAATCATATTCCAAATCCCTAAATCGTAAACTTGTTTGTGTACCCTAAAAGATAAAATATTTCTAATCAATTTTAATTATTGAGCGTTAATTTTAGTGGCTTATGTTTACTCAAGAGGTATGGTCATGAAATTAATGGTATTATTGTTGATAATATGGTAGTTGTGGGAGTTATTAACCTCCACTTGTGACCTTTGATGAGATTAGAATATTCCAGGAAGAAATAAGAACCCTAAAAGACTTAGACATAACCCTAGAAGTAAAGTCGGCTAAAGATAATATTTTATATTGATTCTTTAGCCTCCAGAAAGAGAATTCGCCCTAGACAACCTGGAGAGAGCAGTATAAATATAAGGCACCAGAGCTCATTTTCCACACACAAGTCGCAACTGCAAAAATCTAGTAGTGCGCAAGTATGGGGAGCAGTTGCAGCTGTAGTTACTACAACCTGTAATTTAAGTCTTTCTGGGTTGGACTTTCTTATCAGTATTGGTTATATTTTCTTGGTGAATTAGCCTTGGTTTGTTATTGATTTTCTACCGGAATTATTCTCTCTCAAGGTCAAGGTGCTCTGGGGTGGCATTCATGCCTATGGTTGGGTGACAATATTGCTATATTATCTATGGTTAAATGAGCACACCCACTTTTCTAATAGGTTATGGGCCCACAACTCCTTCATTTAGTCTAACCACTGGAAGGAATCTAATCCATAAGGTTATCAAGCTCGTTGAAGAACTACCACTAGGGTTTCTAGCAGGTGCAGTTACTGAAGCATTGTCGCTAGGGTTACTAGAAGGTGCAGTTGCAAAACCCTAAAACTCTTGCCCAAATCCTTATGATGGAACACCTTACTCAAGGAGAATATATTCTAGTTCTCCTTAGTCTAGTGCACCTCTTGGCACTCTCAGAAGGAAAAAAAAATGTCAAGGTTGATATTTTGGGTCAAAGTCAAATTTTGACCAGTTATCAGTCAACAGAAATCATGAATGAAAAGACGGATCATCTACACTATTCATCTCTCACATGAACTCTTGAAGATGACATGTGGATAATTGATAGTGGAGCTTTCAGGCATATGACAAGAGACCAAGTCAGAATCTATAATGTGAATGAAAAGAAGACATCCTACAAGGTAGAACTTGGAGATAAGAACACATATCCAGTCAAAGGAATTGGTCAAGCCTCCATCAAATTGAAAACAGGTAACAATGGTCATTTGAGAAATGTCTTATATGTACCTAGTTTAGAAAATAATCTTGTATCCATGTATTTCCTAGAAGACAAAGGAAACAAAATAGCCTTTGTAGATGGAAAAGTATTATCTTGGTCTAGAGACTCCAACATAGAGAACGCTGGAGTTATTGGAACCCGTGAAGGAAGACTATATAGACTACTAGAACGAAATGATGAAGATCGTGTACATGATGAACTATCAAGCATACATTTCCTCGAAAAGATGGTTGAAGGAATACCAGAACTACCATATACACATGAAGTAATTTTCAAAGGATGTGCTCTTGGTAAGAATGTTAAGAAACCATTATCAAGCAGCAATAATAGATCTAAGGAAATCCTATATCTAATAGATTCATCTGTTTGTGGTCTGATGCCAGTCAAATATCTAGGAGGTTCTCTTTACTATGTAATCTTAATAGATGATTACTCAAAGAAAGACTTGGTTATATCTCTTGAAGACAAAGGATGAAGTTTTCAGCAAGTTTCAAGAATTCAAAGCAGAGATAGAGAATCTCACAAACAAGAAAATCAAGACCTTGAGAACAGATAATGGAGGAGGATACACATCCAAGGAATTTTTTTCCTTTTTCAAATCGGCAGGGATTAGGAGGGAGATAATTGTTCCTCATAATCCTCAACAAAATGGTGTAGCAGAAAGGAAGAATGGATCTATTGAAGAAAATGTGAAGGAACTAATGAACGATCAAGGTTTATCTATGTATTTGTGGGGAGAAGCAGCCATGATAGCAATATATGTTCAGAACAGAAGTCCCCACCACATATTGAAGGATATGACTCCAGAAGAAGCCTTCTTAGGAAATAAACCTAATGTGAAACACTTAAGAATCTGTGGATACCCTGTTTACATTAACATTTCCAAGGAGAAAAAGAAGAAATTAGAACCAGGGATGGTTTTAGGGGCTAAATTTCGCTCATGGGATAATTTTCCATGGTTTTTCCAAAAATGAGATTCTCTATTTTAAAAATGATTCACCCAAATTCTATAGGATAAAATTATTTTACCTTAAAAATCGCCAAAATTTTATAAAAACTATATAAAATACTTAGAAATTTGAATATTTTTAAAAAAATGTCGCCAAAAATTTATAGTTGACATATAAAGTATTAGTAATATTCACCAAGGTTTCTACATTTTAAAATAAATTTCCATCCTTAAAATCATCCCTGATTAGAACCCTTAGGAAAGAAGGGCATATTTGTGGGATACACTGAATCACCCAAAGCCTACATAATCTATATCCTGGAATAACATAAGGTTGAAGTCAGCAGAGACGTAACCTTCAATGAAAAGATGGTTTTCAAGAAATCCATATAAGAAACTATAGAATAAGAAGAGTATGAAGAGACTAAATAAGAAATCACATGTCTTGCAGAAAGTCGGAATGAAGAAACAGAACAACTTGATCATCCGATGCAACCATGTGAACCCATTGAATCAGTCATTGTACCCAAAACCAAGAAATTTCCAGCTTGGCTTGAAACTACTCTACAAGAAGCAAAAAGACTCAAAGCCCCAAGTGGCACCTTCAGAGAAAGAAAAAATCCCAAAAGATTCTCCAGCTATGCAGCATGTATGAAAAATCTTCTAAATGAAGAACCCGCCACATTTCAAGAGGCAGCTTAGAAGAAACAATGGAAATAAGTCATGACAGAAGAACACCAGTCCATCATGAAAAATGATGTATGGGAAATTGTGCCTAGACCCAAAGAAAAATAAGTAGTAACTTCAAAATGGGTCTATAAGATCAAACATGCAGCAGACAGAAGCGTGGACAAATACAAATCAAGGTTCGTAGCTAGAGGTTTCTCCCAGAAGGAAGAAGAATATTATGACAATACATTTTCTCTTGTTGCTAAATATACTTCTATTAGAGCCATTATGTCTCTTGTTTCTTCCATGGGATGGATTTTACATCAGATGGATGTAAAGACATCTTTTCTCAACGGAGCAATCGAAGAAGAAGTGTACATTGAACAACCTCAAGGATTTGAAGTACACTCCAGAGACACTCATGTTTGTAGATTAAAGAAATCCTTGTATGGACTCAAGCAAGCTCCAAGAGCTTGGTATGCCAGAATAGACAACTACTTAATAAGACTTGGTTTCTCCAAAAGTCATGCAGATCCAATATCTACTACAAAGTCGTGAAAAATGCACCTATGATTCTACTGCTATATGTCAACGATTTATTCTTGACAAGTGAAGAGTCTCTCATCGCCTAGTGTAAGAAGGAACTATCTTTTGAGTTCGATATGAAAGACCTCGGTCTCATGCATTATTACTTGGGACTAGAAATATGGCAAAAGCGTGGTGAAGTATTCCTTGGACAAGGAAAGTATGTAGTGAAGATTCTTCAGAAGTTTGGAATGATGGATTGAAAATCCATGGACATCCCTATGACCACAGATAT
>SNQJ01S0028714.1:23989-48565 GCA_010110895.2 Picea sitchensis
TTTCTATCAATTTAATACAATAATATGTCCCTTTCCCATAAAGATGATGTCACTTTATTACATAACTCCTTGATCATATGTATAGATTAGCTATTGAATATATTGATCTGCCTTCATTTCGATTGGTTTGTACTGTTGTGATCTGAACAGCACAAGAGCGTTGGAGCGAATCTTGGAACAACAGAGACCCAAGGAAGCGTTCATAAGGTATGTTCATGATCCTTGTCTCTTAGTTCATTCAATAGGCTAGATCTAGGGAAAGAGTATTATTTTGTCTTGTTTTGTTCTAGATCTAGGTGGATCTAGGGAGATCGGTTTGTGTCTGCACTTACGGATTAATCCTGAAACACATACAGAAGCTCTGAGGAGTTCTGTGAAGCTCTTCCAAGTGGGCATTGAGTAGGTGTCGGAGAGCACAGAGAAAAGAACTCTTTGAGTTATGTAATTGAAGGAAGAGTCCATTGAAGGATATTCACAGGGTTGTTGAACACTTTGAGCACTCAGCAAGAGTTTGCTTGAGCAGAAAGATAGCCAGGTGGGCATCTGAATTCTCCATTTGAGGGAGAAAGGAAAAAGAACAAGTTTCCTTGGGAGGTCAAAGCTACAGGAAAGCTCAGGGCGGATAGCACCCTTGTGTTCATGTGAATACTCTACAGAGGCATGGGAGTTGAAGAATCCTTCGAGGGTTCGAAAAGAAGGATAAGCTCAGGAGGGACAGCATTTTCATGTACGCGACGAAGCTCAAAGTCGAGAGTTCGCAGAGAAGAAAGAAGGCAAAGGTTGAGACCTTTGGAATACTTGGAATTCTTCCAAGTCTAGGGAGAAGAGAAAAGACGAAAGTCCAGAAAGGCATCGGGAGTCTCTAGGACAGGAGATCGGAAATATCCATAGCGAAAACCATGAAACAGATCCGAGTCGTCCGTCTGTTGGGACACGTGGCGGAGATCGAGAGTTCGTCGGCATTTCACAAGTTGGGACTTCGAGGATGGAAAGGAAACGATGCCGGAGCATATTGGCATTTGATTTCGCAAAATCACGAAATTATGGAGGCCCGTTCATCATAGGAGGATGCGTGTCGAAAATCTAAGAGCTTGGGAAAAGTCCCGAAAGGAAAACCATTTAGGGAAATCGGGGTTCGGCATTTCGCGAATCCTGAAGACATGAGATACGCGCATTTCGGGAACTGAAGTTCCGAAGTCGTGAAAAGGAGAAAAGTTATGTTGTGGGCCTAGTTGATGTCACATCGAAGAATTGGGATATTGGGATTCGGAGGATCGGGGATCCCATGGACAAGAGTTCCATGCATTTTGGTATTTAAAATCCCAAAAACGCGAAAGGAGGGGAAGGTCGGGACAACAGCCATTTCGGCATTTCGTGTGTCGACATTTTGGGAGTCAAAAGATCATGAAGTCGATCTTTCAAATAAGGAAATCCCGAAAGAGATAAGACTGTGGTCTTATGAGGACTGGTCACATGGACCGGGAGATAGCGCTAGGGGATAAAGGCTATTAAATCGTTTCAGCGTTTCGGCGATTCGGTGATCGGAAAAATCAAGAGGACAGAGAACTCTTGACATCGGGATTCAGGAAGTCCCAAAAACTGGAATTCTTTCGGGGAAAATTCATGGTCATGTGAAAAATTCTTTGAGGGAAAGAGAAGGACCTTGACATCGGGAAATTGGAGATTCCAGCAGGGTATGGAAAGAGTCGCTTCGGCTCAGGGAGATAGAAAGAACGATCATTAAGACCGATAGGTCGCACAGAGACTCTGTCGAGGCATAGGTGGCATCTGCATCAGATGGTATCAGAGCGGGATTTCATATATATATTTTAGGTGAAGCGAGAAGGTAAAAGAAGACAGAGTGTTGGAAACTCTGTAAGGATTTGTTTGCAGGTAGGCAACAGTCCATAGACAGTCAACAGGACTGTAGGAGAAGCTGAGACACTCGAGGTGCAAAGTGATAGCAGTAGATTTGTCAGGAGGGTAGATATACAGTAAGATGGATATTGAAGGTAGTAGATATGCTGGAAGGAAAATCCCAGAGCTGATGAGAACAACCGAAAGGGGGAAATAACTTGCCGACATCAGGGAAAGAATGGAAGAGCTTAAACTGCAGATGCAACAGAATACCAGGTCAAGATGGGTATATGAATGGCCCATCAAGAAGCTGAAGGTAAAATGTCCAGTCAAGGAGTTGATGGCTAGAAGACAGCGTAGGCTTTTAAAAGGATGGTTGAGGTATGCAGAAAACCTCAATGGACCAGAAGAAGAGATGGTTCAGATATGTGAACCAGAGACTGGGAAAATTCTCGGTGAAGAGAATGAAATGGGATCAGCTAGAGATCTCAAGAACTGCCAGGAGGGTAGAGAGGAAATTCCAAATTGTCAGGTGGGCAAGGAGTTGAGATCAGCTAAAGATCTCATGGACTGTCAGGAGGACAGCCAAGGAATTTTACATTGCCAGATGGGCAATGAAATGAGGTTGATGCGGGATCTCGGAGACTGCCAGGAGGGCAGTGGAAGCATCTCAAATTGCCAGGAGGGCAGAGATAAGAATATGAGACTATCTGAAAGTCTCATGGACTAGGAGGTGAGTTAAATTCAGCGAGGGGTGATGATGAAGATGGGATCAGTTGATCTCATAGCTTGCCAGGAGGGTAGCAGGAAAATCCCATATCACAAGGTGGGCAGGGATGAACAGATGAGACTGTCTGAGAGTCTCATAAACTCAGAGGTGAGTTTGGATCAGCAGGTGTAGCTGACAAAAGAGGAATATCTAAGGAATCTTCTAATGATTGGAGGAATTGGAATATTCCTACCACTTAGCCCAGAGGAGGCAGAAATCTGTGTTGCATATGCAGCAACAGCAGAAGAAGGACATCTAGCTAAGTTTGTAAGGGAAAAATAATTGGAGTAGGTATTTGAGACTGCCCAAGCATAAGAAGAAGAGGATGAATAGCATTCCGAGGAATGGCTCAATATTTTCAGCCAGGAGACTGAAAAGACTACAACCTGGGAGTTTGCAGAAGAAGAAGAGGAAGAGGCAGATAGCATTAGATTTTCTGATCTGTATGAACAAATTGAATCCCTGGAGAGAAGGGTGAAAGTGCAGAGCATTCACATCCAACAGGTGAGGTTGGAAGCAGATGAAGAGAATGACATGGGAGATCATGATGATCTTCCCATCTGCAGAAAGAAAATGCAGTCGAGGAGACTACATGAACAGGGCCAGCCATTTCAGCAGCTGGATGAGGTGATAGAAGGCATCAGAAGGCTGATGGTAGAGTTAGCAGAGAATGCCAGCAAGGAGAAGTTGGGCAGAAAGGTAGTAGCAGCGCAGCAGCAGAAGCAGAAGTAGCAACAGCAAGGGGATGGAGCAGATGAATAGCTCCAGATATTTATTTGGGATCCAGGAGGATTTCCACAGTTGAGAGGGGAATCTCATGAGCAGGAGCTCATGAATTTTGCAGCTGAGGAGTATGATGTAGGAGCATCTCTCCAAGTCAGCCAACCAGCTAGCCAGCGACATCAAGTGCACGCATTCAAAGCTGAAGAGAGGCGTTGCCCTCATTTTGATTTAAAATTGAATGTAATTAAATGTTTAAGTTGTTGAGTTGTGAAGTCGTGCCTTTGCACAGGTTGTAGATAAGATAGGCCTTTAATGTTTGCAAGGCTGAGATCTAGATCTGGATTGCAAACTAGACAGCCCATTCAATGTAATTGAATAGGGTAGGTAGGTTCGAGGGAAGAGATCGAAGATCCCTCTCATGTAAAAGATCAATTTCGATCTCATTTTGGAAAAAGAGTTGGTGGAGAGAGAGAATAGAAGAGAGTNCGAGTAGAGAGCAGAAGAGAAGAGTCGAGACCTTGTTACAGACCATGCTCAGGAACACCATGTATAAACAGGCATTTGCCATTTAATACAAATAGCAATTTTTCCTGCATGATTCTGTGTTGAATGAATGTCTTTGTGTGTTCTTCATATGTTGTAGATGTATGTTAGGTATGCATTTGCAGGATTTGTTTTGATTTCAGTCTTAAGAAGTTCTTTGTGGTTTCATGCCATGAGGGCGTGATAGAGTACTACAGTCTCTGAATACCAGTGCACTAAAGCACTTTTGAATTTTGCGGGTTTGGACAAAGACATGTTGCGGCACAAGAACTGAAATCAACAATTTGAAGAAGGCCGTGAGGTTGTTGAACACCTCAGGAGGCAAGGTTGTGTAGAAGAGACACAGTTGCATACAGAAGCTCTAAGGAGTTCTGTGAAGCTTTGCCAGGTGGGCATTGAGTAGGTGTCAGAGAGCACAGAGAAAAGAACTCTTTGAGTTCTATAATTAAAGGAAGAGTCCACTGAAGGATCTTCACAGGGTTGTTGAACACCCTGAGCACTCAGCAAGAGGTTGCTTGAGCAGAAAGATAGCCAGGTGGGCATCTGAATTCTCCATCTGAGGGAGAAAGGAAAAGGGACAAGTTTCCTTGGGAGGTCGAAGCTACAGGAAATCTCAGGGCGGATAGCACCCTTGTGTGCATGTGAATACTCTACAAAGGTGCAAGATTTGAAGAATCCTTCGAGGGTTGGAAACTAAGGATAAGCTCAGGAGGGACAACGTTTTCATGCGCACTGCAAAGCTCAAAGTCGAGAGTTCGCAGAGAATAAAGAAGGCAAAGGTTGAGACCTTTGAAATACTTGGAATTCTTCCAAGTCTAGGGAGAAGAGCAGAGACGAAAGTCCCGAAAGGCATCGGGAGTCTCTAGGATAGGAGATCGGAAATCTCCATAGCGAAAACCCCGAAACAGATTCGAGTCGTCCGTCTGGTAGGACACGTGGTGGAGATCGGGAGTTCGTCGGCATTTCACAAGTCGGGACTTCGGGGATGGAAAGGACACGATGCCGGAGCATATCGGCATTTGATTTCATGAAATCATGAAATTATGGAGGTCTGTCCATCATAGGAGGACGCATGTCAGAAATTTAAGAGCTTGGGAAAAGTCCCAAAAGGAAAACCATTTTGGGAAATCGGGGTTCGGCGTTTCGCGAATCCTGAAGACAGGAGATACACGCATTTCGAGAACTGAAGTTCTGAAGTCATGAGAAGTAGAAAAGTTCGATTTTTGGTGTAGCTGATGTCACATCGTAGAATCGGGATATCAGGATTCGTAGGATCGAGGATCCCATGGACAAGATTTCCATGCATTTCGATATTTAAAAGCCCAAAAACGCGAAAGGAGGGGAAGGCCGAGACAACAGCCATTTCGGCATTTCGTGTGTTGACATTTTGGGAGTCGAGAGATCGTGAGGTCAGTATTTCGAATAAGGAAATCTCGAAAGAGATAAGACTGTGGTCTTATGAGGATTGGTCACATGGACCGGGAGATAGCGCTGGGGGATAAAGGCTATTAAAGAGTTTCGGTGATTCGGTGATCGAAAAAATCAAGAGGACAGAGAACTCTTGACATCGGGATTCAGGAAGTACCGAAAACTGGAATTATGTCGGGGAAAATTCATGGTCATGTGCAGAAGAATGTGAGGGAAAGAGAAGGACCTTGACATCGGGAAATTGGAGATTCCAACAGGAGATGGAAAGAGTCGCTTCGGCTCAAGGAGATAGAAATAACAATCCTTAAGACCGGGAGGTTGCGCAAAGACTCTATCGAGGCAGAGGTGGCGTCTGCATCAAAGAACAGACCAACGCAGGTCATGGGGTTCATCGTCGACCTCACAGGCAAATGCATCAAAGGGATGCAAATGAATTGGGTGAGCTACCTCATCAACCAGTTGGAGCAAGATTGTTGCGAAGCACAGGACCAGGGCTACAAGTTTAATTATAGTTGGTTGTATATTCTCATTACCTTCATCGCTTGGGAGATGTCGGAAGGAGCAACCATCCCTGAAATTGAGCCGTCCGAACCACTGGCCATGAAGTTCACTACGCTCTGGTATTCGAGCGACATGTAAAAACAATGGCAATCCAATGTAGTGTTTCACACATATTATTTACAGCTGAAGAGGGCCATTGAATCTTTCCCTCGCATGACGTCGAATACTCTACATAGGTTTAGGCCACTTGCAAATTTTCGCACAGATAGGCATTTCATTTACATCACTATGCGTGGAGACGAACACGAGGAAGAGCTCTAGTCCTATTACAATCTCATGGAGGAGGACATGGAAGAAATAACCAAGGAATGGCCTGCAGAGTTCCTTGTACCGGTCAAATAGACAAAAATCTCTGACCACAACCTCATCAGAAGTCTTGTAGTCACTCGAGAAGAGTATGATGGACCCAGTAGCAGCAAAAGGAAGAAGTACAGGAAATGAACAGTGCATCGAAAGAAACTACACTAGATTCATCGAGAGGAGGAGGAGATGACGAAGTAGACCAGGAAGAGAATGAAGGGGAATAAAACAAATAGGAACATGTCGAAGTGACACCACCTAAGGATCCCATCACGGAGGTTGATACATCCAAGAAGAGAAAGGTTTCCCCAAAGAAACCATTAGCATGGAATAAATCACGAGCAAATAAGCATGAATTACAAATTGTACTCATGGTGGATGATATTGACCTCATCATCATCGCAATATCAGATACCTCAGATGACATTTTGCAGCGAAGTGAAGCCAAACAAGATACAATGTTTGACAGGATCTAAGCGGATCTCAAAGGGGTATAGCAGGCTCTTTATTCAATATGTGTGGTGTCTACTACATCATTGTCATCAGGGGGCATAGAAGTAGGAGATGAGCCTACCCATCTACATAGATTAGCAGATTCGGTAGAAGTTTGCCTTCGTCGTGCACAGGAAGAGAAAGAATAGGCCATAGAGGCATTAAATCAAGCAAAGGAGGAAGCCTTAGAGCAACTTTGGGTTGTGCAGCAATAGAAAGATGACCTCCAGATGAAGTTTGCAAAGGATAAAGCGCAGATCCAGAAGGAAAAAGAACAGCTACTCGCAAAGAATATTGGAGTTAAAGAAACAGTCACTAGAGAACTTCGCTCTATGTCGGGCCTCGTACAGATAAAATAAGAAACAGTGGAGAGTCAAGTGGAGAAGATTGCTGAAGCTATTTAGCAGCTTCAAGCAAGAGTGGTAGAACTGGAACTGCAAGAAGTGCCAAGCACTCTGCAGGAAGTGCGAGACCAGAGAGAAGAAACTACTAGGAGCACAATAGAAAGAATCAAGGTGTTGGCCTTGGAATGTAAGCTACTCAGCAACCGCAATGCATAGACCTATGAGAGCCTCACATAGGACCCAGAAATAAGATCATTAGAAGCACATCTTCAAGAGGTAAAGCAACAAGCATCAACAATGCAAGTGCAACTGAAACTGCTTTCAGTAGTTGAGAAGATTAAAATATCACAGGAACAGTGCACAGTTCAGCAGTAGGTCCATGCCATCCAGAGTAAATTCATGGAAGTGACCCAGAGACTCCAGCCGGTACAGGATGAAGCCTGCACACTTTTTGAGGAGATAGAGGAATAAGGAGCACAGCTAGAACAAGTAGTCACTTCAGTGGAATAGCGCTTGGAAGGACCTTTCATCGAGAAAATCATTCAGGTGTTTGTCGAGCAGGAGGCTCTAGTGAAGAAGTAAATCGAGGCAGCTTGAGGCCTTCGAAGTAGAGTTTCCCAGATTAGAGTGACTTGGGATGAGTCACAGGTGATTGTTGGGGGCATCTTTTCCCTCTACCAAGTTTTGGAGAACCTTGGTCGTGTTTGACCATTTTTGGGACTTCGACAAGTTGGTCGAAGATGGAGCACCCAGGTGAAGCAGATATCGTGGGATCTCGCCCCCTTTTACAAAAAAATTTGGTTTAGGGTTTATGTAACAGGTATGGGATGTCGGCCCATGGGTTTACCCATGTTTTAGGCCACTTTTGTAATGTATAAATAGATATCTAGGCGATGTAAGAAAGAAGAGAAGAGGAGAGAAGAGAGACCTAGTATAATCGGCTTAGTGCAAATCTAGAGGCTTTGTGCATATTATTTGTTAAGACTTGCAGAGCTAAGTGCAAGTGATTGTAAGAAGCTTGTGTGCATATTGTGTAAGAAGGATTTTTGTTGTGACCTAACTCGGGGAAGGAGGATATGGCGAGGTGCGCGCAGATCTCTTTTCCTATGCGAAGTGGGTTTTTTGTCTCTGTGCATGTAATAAGATTGAAATAATATAATAAAGAAGAAGAAGAGTTGGTGGATGTAGCCCCACACTGGGGGTGAACCACGTATGTCATGTGTTGTGATTGTTTTGTGTTATTGATGTGGTTTATGCTTAGTATTGAATCTTCATATATGTTAGATACATAATGTATGTCTTTAGACAGTAGTTTTATACTACTGTGGTGGATGTGTTCCACTTATTGTGACTATGTGTCACTGGTTAGTAGTCATGTGCTACTTGGTATGGTTGTGTACCATTGGATAGTAGTTATGTACTAATATGGATAGACACAATTGTGTTCTATCAGATTACATTGTATTGATTGTCATGGAGATTATCCATTGGATAATGATGATCATGCTCGTGATTTGATCATGAGATAGCATGTGTGGCTATGATGATGCTACCAGTTGAATGGTATGTTTGTTCTCAATACCATTTCCTTCTTTATACCTCCCTAGATAGGAGGGAGTTTTGATATTATGGTAGCTACGGGAGGTATTAACCTCCAATTGTGACCTTTGATGAGATTAGAATATTCCAGGAAGCAATAAGAACCCTAAAAGACTTAGACATAACCCTAGAAGTAAAGTCGGCTAAAGATAATATTTTATATTGAGTCTTTAGCCTCTAGAAAGAGAAGTCGGCCCAGACAGCCTAGAGAGAGTAGTATAAATATAAGGCACCAGAGCTCATTTGGCACACACAAGTTGCAACTGTAGAAATCCAGTAGTGCGCAAGGCTAGGGAGCAGTTGCAGCTGCAGTTACTGCAACTTGTAATTTCAGTCTTTCTGGGTTGGACTTTCTTATCAGTCTTGGTTAGCTTTGCTTGGTGAATTAGCCTTGGTTGGCTATTTATTTTCTACCAGAATTCTTCTCTCTCTCAAGGTCAAGGTGCTCGGGGGTGGCATTTGTGCCTATGGTTGGGTGACAATATTTCTATATTGTCTATGGTTAAATGAGCACACCCACTTTTCTAACAATTATGACTTAGCATATGAAAGAATTGCATGTAAAAGTAGTGATAAGTACTAGTCTTGCTTTTCAAAAGAAATGGTATGATTCTAAATGTTGTGCACAAGATGTGGTCTCTTTCAATTTCAATGACAATGCAATCTTTCCCAAAAATCCAAGACTAATGCAATCTATACAAAAGTGCAAATTCTTCAAATCAAATGCAAATTTTTTGTATTTTCAATATAGGAAAATGAAAATGCAAAAACCATATTTTTTGTATTTTCAATATAAAGGATTGAAAATGAAAAACTGAACTAATAACCTCTCATACATACCCTATTGCAAGCACATGAATACAAGCCAAGCAGGACAACAAGAAGATACTACTCAGACCTAAATGCAAGGACAAAAAATGACAAAAATAACAAGAAACAAGTTTTCCAAAAATTTAACAATAACACAGCTTCCTATCACTCCGCAAGCACTCAAAAGACAGAACATAGACCCAAGAAGACTCAACAACACTCAAAACCCACCCAACAAACACCAAATTGAACCTAATAGGATTATAAAAATATGTGTGCAATTGTTCTAGGAATAGAAGTGTAAGTTTGCACTCTAGACATAGATACCCTACGTATGTACTGTGATTGTTCAGGAAAAACCCCCATATACCAAGAAAAACATTAACTGGGTAAGACTTAAGCCAACCAAATCAGATATACAACAATGTAGATTTTTTTAAGCTACAGGCGACACAGAAACTCAATAAAACAAAGAGCAATCAAAGAGAAAAATCACCAATTAACCCCAAAAAGGAGAATCCCCCCAAACGAGTCGCCAATTATGTTACAAGGAATAAATCTATATGGCTTGGGGGTAGGACCACAACAGACAAAATGACACTAAGAAATCAATTCAAATCTCAAATATTCTAGATAAATGGAAATTCCAACAAAATAAAGGCTAGAAGCCTACCTCTTCATGACGTTCGTAGGACCATCGTTGAGCTCACAATCCAATTCTTCATACCTACAACTTGTCCTCAACATCCAATATACATAGGCATATGGAAAATGTAAGAAATGACAACATATAAACTATCATAATCCATCAACATGTATAGAAAATTTACCCATGGAAAATAATATAAACATTTGCAACATATAATTGGATGAGAAAAGAGTATTTCTATTAATATAATCAACAAAAGTACATAGGTAACAACCTTATGTATCAGCAACTCATCAAAACCAAGAAACTAAGTCCCTCCATCTGAGCCTTCACCAATTCAATCCTCCACAAGGAAAGATCACAAGTTCTAGGAGTAATTGGGTTCCTCCTTCACAGGATAGGGAGATGCCCCCTAATGTGTGAGCTCAGAGGAGCAATCACAATGGCCGAAATACATTACAATTCATAAAAGTGGAGTAGTGAGGACCCACCTGGAGGAACTAGTCACCCATCAGAATACTACTATACATATTGAATTTGTACACATGGCTTCTAATATGAAGTACACTGCAGATCCATGTGTGTTTATAGAAGATAACTTTTCATGGCCATGAAGAGGCAATACAAAGTAGACATATGCCATAGGTAGCCATAGGCACGAACAAAACACAGTGGAGTCCACTCTCAAAATCAATTGAAGACATATGTATACAATGAAGTACAATTTGATCTTCCATGATAAATGAAGTCATATAGAACTGGTCTGATGAAAGACAATAACAGTTACGAGGTATTGTTATTGTAAGTATTAGGTCTTTTACACTAACCGTCGATGGTGTAATTATGCGTCGTGTGAATAGAGTAGTTGAAGTTGAACACAATGAGACTTTATTTGATTACTGGTCATTGAGGTATATCGTTAACAAATGCGAGACAACCCACTGATAATGAAACTAGGCGTCAAGGCACCGAATACATTCAAAAAGTGTGAATAAAGTTGTTGAGGTTGAACACTTGAAGAATCCATCGAGAAGGATACATTAATGTATTCCTAAATATCGATGACAAGAGAACTTGCCACTGATGAATGCAAGCCTCTAGGTACTCTTATGACTCTATATCTTGATTCGAGAATAGATGAGTTGAAGTTGATGGAATGAGACTCGTTGAAAGGAGGGCATTAAGGTATCCCCTATCATCTAGTGCAAGCTACAATGCAATACTTGATGATTAGGAAGAACTCGAATGAACAAGATATGCACGAATGAATGACCATGTGCATCTCTCATGTGCACCAAATGCAAGTAGTACATGAAAGAGACCCTCTGAATAGAATTCATTAATGAAAACTAACGACAGAGATGGGGAAACCACCAATAGGGTCTAATGGAATCCAAGACACTGCATGAATCCCAGTGTGTGAATAGATTTATTGTCGTTGAACACAAGGGAAACCACCCAGACAGTGACTAATGAAGAGATGTCATATGTTGGGTTCAAGGTCACCTACTAATGATGAAAGTAGGCCCAGGGTGCAAGGTAGGAAAACAACTTCATGTGATTCTGAGATTCACTTTTAAAGAGATGGCTGACACGCAAAGTCAATAATTATGAGGAATGGTTGACACGTGTTTGGAATTCCTTTGAACAATATCATGAGACAGATGGATAACTCAGGCAGCATAGACTCAAGACTGAACATTGATAGACATTTGTGACGCAGGAGGCATCGACAAAATCTCCATGGGGACTGGAAGAATAATCGGTTGGAGGAGTAAACTCTGAGTAACAAGTTCATCTTCCTAATGCCATAC
Organism: Picea sitchensis; assembly: GCA_010110895.2. NCBI lineage: Eukaryota > Viridiplantae > Streptophyta > Pinopsida > Pinales > Pinaceae > Picea > Picea sitchensis. Next base: position 35,879 of record SNQJ01S0028714.1, read on the forward strand.
TAAACCCAAACCTTTGATGAATGGACTAAAAATATTTTTCTCTTTTTAAACGTGACATGACTGTTGCCGATAGAATATAATACTCTTTTCCCACCCTTATTTTTTGTTTTTTTATTTTTTTTTGTCTTTTTCACACTATTAAAGTCTAAAAAAGAGGTAAATGAATGATATGATACAAGAGAGGAAACGAGTGTCGCGAACAATAAAACTAGTTCCATGTAGTGGAACATACCTATGCTCAATGTACGGGAACATGTGTAGGTTATGGACACTCGAGGGGATGTTTCCTCTTGGGGTAAAGGATGTCAAGTTGCAAAGGATATATGAAAGGCACTACTTGGTGAATGGTGAGAAATGTTGGGGAAATGGGATTATAAGGAGAAAGAGGGATCGAGTATTAGGCTCAATAATGCAAGCAGGATAATGAAATGAAATTACAACTCGACATTTGTGGGAGTCCCATGGGTAAGGGCCAGAATAGTATATTGAGGAGAAATATGAGGTTTCAATGCAATGTCATAGCAGGACTATAAGGGACTCCCAGACCTATGGAGTGACTTTTGCATGTGCATCAAATGGAAAAAAAGGTTCTAACTAGGGAACCCATGTTTCATAAGTCTCTACCACTTAATAAAAACACTTCTAGTAATAGTGAGGAGGTTTTGTGTTGCTAAACAAAATGGTTTCATACCTAGGGCATATGAATCGTGGTCATAGGATGATGCAAAAATTCAAAGCAAGGTGAAAACCTATCCTATATGTCAATGATGATATATACCTGCCAGAGGAACAAATGGGATAAGGAATGTTGAAAATCCATCATAAACTGAAAAAAATACTTAAAACCATGTCTTACACTACATAATTAGTCCATGTGTTTTCAAAAATAGGAAATACGGGGAGAAAACTATATAAAATGGGTAAAAAGTTTTTATAAATAGTAAAAACAATGAGTTTTACTATGTCATTTTGAGTTTTTTACCTCCATAGTGATTTTGATCTTATTTCACCCATGATATTCCAGTGACGATTTTGGGATCTACGGTTAACAAAATTGGAAAACCTCTAGACCAAGTAAGTACTCATTCCCTCCTCTTCCATTTCAATAGTTTAAATTTTTTATTTGGTGTATGTATTTTTAAGATTTTGAGACCGTGAGATGGGAAACTTAGTGTACGCGGGCTACATTTTATCAGGCCATGTACACGACCCGATGTACGTGGTAAAATCAAATCATGCCCGCATATATCAAGCCCTATATGCGACTGCTTAAATTTTTTCCCGCGTATAAGTCTGTGCATATGTTTTTTATAAAAACTGACTCAAAATTATGAATTTCCTTTGCAGGATGGTGATTGAATGGAGAGATAGGGAAACGAGGATGTTGATGCAGTAGTGGAAGGTGATATGACATCCCAAAATGCATCACAAAGATGTGGGATTTATAAATTTTTGGCTATAAAATAATTGAGGGCACAAGCGACATTGCTTCAGACTTTGATAAATTATTGAGATACGGAAGCCTATGTCTTCAATATTGATGGGAAACAAATAATAATTGAGGTGGACGGCATCTATTTCATCATAGGCTTGTCTTGTCGAGGCGAGATGGTAAAAATCAAGGCCCAAGAGGCTAGAGGTGGGATGAGCATAGACCAGTACATCTATACCTGATGTGTCACAGATAAACAGAAAGTAGGGAGCTAACTTCTTATTAGGGCCATTGAGAGCCTGAATTTGAATATTATATTTCTATTTCTCACATGGATATCTGGATCAGCCTTGCTACATAAGGCATCGAGGCCACTTATGTTTTATGCTCTGGAGTGCTTGATACCCACAGTTTATGATTGGATCACTTCGTTATTGGCCAATGTGAAGAACTAGCTTACCGACTGCAAACTTGGAAGGATGAGAAACTTTGGGTTTGCATATATCTTATGTAGCTTTTTCTTTGAGAGGGTTCTATCCCTTAGTCACAAACTATAAATTCCTCCTCATAGTCTATGTGATCTAGCCATGATCCATTGGACTGAAGTGATGAGGCGGTTGGGAGGTGGTAGGGTGCCAACCCCCTATGATGATATGTTTTTTCACTAGTGGTGACATCATGTCATTTCCAACGATAAATATCCCTATGAGGGAATCGACTATTGAGGGGATTGCGACACTCCATTACCACCAGGATCCTCCTTTAGGGAGATTGGTATGAAATTTATTTTTTGTGTATTTCATTTTTTGTGTTTTTTTATTTGATAAATGCGAAATAAAAATGAAAATATTTTTGGTATGGTATCATATATTAACATTTAAATATATTATGTAGATTTATGTCCAGGATGACTAGATGGATACCCACGGCATCGACGCAGGGGCTCAAGGGATGATATTGCTAGCAAGGAATTAGAGAGAGTTCTTCAGAACGTGTAGGGCAACCTAGCATGTCTGACGCATAGGATACCTATGATCCAGGTCGAGGACCTACCTGATGCTATGTAGAGGAAGGTTGTAGGTGTACCTCGTGCATGGGTGAGACTCTTTCATCATCTTTCTAACGTTATAGTTTGCTAACATGATGAGCACCCAGGACCTCAAGCTTAGACACCATGGTCATTTGATGTACCGACCATATATGTATATTTTTTAGGGACAAAAGCGCAATTTTGTACTATGATACCATATTTTTGAACTTGATGAATAAAATAAAAAAACTTTTGGTGTTCGGCTTTACCTATATATTTTGCAATGGATAAATGTATGTTTCCTTTAGTTAGTTATGTGACAAATACCAAGCTAAAATGTAATCAGTGTATGCATAGGATACTTGATTAGAACTTCTATGGATATGATTATAAGTAATGAAATCAAAATATCATTCCAAAATTCGTACCCAAAGGAATCGTCGGAGTAGTGTAGGATAATTGACTCGATACCTGTCGTTCAACTGAGACACAACCAACTGGGAATCCAAAAAAACCTTTAAAGATCGAACACCATGTGAAATGGAATCGTGTAATATCTCAATAACAGTGCTATACTCAGCCACATTGTTCGTCGATGGCTCCATACAAACGCCTCCTGAAGACACAAGTTGTCCCTCAGATGAATAGATAACCCAAGCGGTGGAAGATACATTTTGAGTATGAAAATTGGCACCATATGGAAATCCTAGGAACACCAATGATTCTGTTGACATCTTCCAACCAAGGGGAAACTCAATAAGCAAATCGGAGACACAAAAGAATAAAAATAAAAATATATACACCAAAATACAATAATATACAAGCTCAATCTCGAGATGGAGGGCTCAAGCATAATACTTTTTCAGATAGAGCCCATTTTTGGGATCTTTAAGAACGTTCCCTTCATAATCCTCTAACTCATGGGCTCCTTTTTCGAGGACATGTATCACAATATAAGGACCGTGCAACATTGGATTGAATTTTACTACCCCCAACGGTTCTTTAGCTTGGTCGTAAAGAAGTACCAAGTCACCCTCAGTGTATTGTCGGGGGTGGACAGATTTATCATACTGAACCTTAACACATCACTTATTCTCCTGGATGGTTAGGGAGGAATCTCTACGATACTCATCGAGATTCTCCAAGTGTACAAGGCATTCTTCGAGATCAGTTGTGTTAGGTAGGAGCTCATTTGATAACTTAAAAGAAGGAATCTCACATTCAATGGGAAGAACTGACTCCACTCTGTGAACCAATTGAAACGGTGAAAAACCAGTGGAATTCTTTACTGCGGTTTGGTATGCCAATAGAGCAGGGTATAGCATCATGTGCCAGTTATATTTACTTTTCCTGAAATATTTTTTCAAAATGGATTTCAGAGATTTATTCACAACCTCTACTTGGCCATTTTCCTGGGGATAATATGATGGCGAATGATCTTGCTTGAACCCAAGTTTTGATGTCAACTTTGTCATCATCTTATTCTAAAAGTGATTTCCATGGTCAATGATAATATCCTTTGGAATTTCAAATTGAGATATGATTTGACTAAATACGAAGTGTGTTGTAGTCTCACCATCGGATTTAATTGTAGGCAAGGCCTCAGCCCACTTGGTAAAATAGTCCATGGCCACAATAATGTGATGGTTCCCCCCAGCTGAGGTTAGGTTGAAATCCATGAAATCCACCCCCCACTTGGTTAAGGTACTGATGGTAATGACTGGGTGAAGAGGGGCAAGGTGCAAGTGCATATTACAAGAAAACACCTGGAAAGGGTGACACTTCTTGACCACTTCTACGCAATCTTTAAAAATCAACGGCCAAAAATAACCAGCTCGCGATATTTTTTGAGTTGTCACAAGTCCGAATAAATGACCACCACATTCCCTAATATGATGGTCATTGAGTACGGCTTAAGCTTCTTTATGAGTCAAACAACGATGTATAATAGAATCCACCCCTCGGTGATACAAAGTGTGACCTTTAATGAGGTAGTTTTTGTCTTGATGGTGTACATGTCGTCGGTCGTCCCTCGAAAGATGTCGGGGAAGATTCAGAGTTTGAAGATATATAAAAATGTCTCCATACCAGAGGTCAAAATATGAGATGAGGAAAATGTGATCATCAGAAAATGAGTCATTGAAAGCAGTGTCCTGAACCTGCCTATGGAATTCTGACATTAATTCCAGAAAGACTGGCGATTTCGTATATTTTGCAGAGACAAAATTGAGATCAAACTCCTTCAAAATCAAAATCCATTTATTGTGTTTCCCCCCTATGATACACCTTGTCAGGACATACTGAAATAGATTGATGTCGGTGACCATTATATTCTTGTGAAGTAAGATATAATGGAGAATATTTAACCACATGCATGATTGTTGAGGCTAGAATTTCCACGTGAGAGTACTTAAGTTCAGGACTGATTAGATTTTGACTAAGATAATAGATAACTTGCTCATGGAGTTCATCATCCTTCTGAATGAGAACCATACCAATCGTCTAGGAAATATCTATTATATTCTAGAGGACTCAGTAGAGGTGTCGACACTAGGGATTTCTTAAGGGCATCAAAGGACTTCTGGGCTCGCTTATCCCACATAAATGGAGTATCCTTTTTCAAGAGACACATAAAACCCTTAGTGATTTTGGAATAGTTGGCTATAAAGCAACGCGTGAAGTTATCTTTCCCCTGCAAACCCTAAAGCTGACACATATTTTGCGGGGGAGGCAACCGAAGTATTGTATCCACCTTTATCGGGTCCACCATGATCCCTTACTAGAAAACTATAAATCCCAAAAGGCAGCCTAAACTAATGCAGAAGATGCATTTATGAGGGTTTAATTGAATAAGATAATGATGGCATATTTAAAACACTAGCCAAAGATGAACAGGATGATCAACCCTCTTATGAATGTGAGCAGCAAGGTCATCCAGATAAGCCTCAACTATATGTTTGAGGTCATGGAAAATGAAGGTCATATCCCACTAAAAAGTCACTTCGGCATTTTTAAGGCTGAAAAGAATTTTCCAGTATGAAAACGTAACCCAAGGACAAATGAACGTTGTCTTATGTTGATCCTAGAGTTTAATTTGAATCTGATTGTATCCTGAAAATCCATCCATAAAAGAAAATATTTTACTCCATGCACTCTCATCAATGATTTGGTCAATAAATAGTGTAGGAAAATTATCTTTCAGACAAGATTTATTCAAATCCTGGAAATCCATACAAACTTGGATGGTTCCTTGCTTCTTATCCATAGGAACGATATTGGATACCCATTTTTTCAAGGGAATTGGGTAGATGAAGCAAGCATTAAGAGGCTTCTCAACCTCTTCCCTAATGGTGTCAGCCTTTATGGGATTCACATCTCTAAGTCATCATCGAATTGTCTTAGCATTCAGATAAGTCTTGATTTCATGTTCGACATTACTAGGTTCTATCCCTGGAATTTCTTCATATGATCAAGCAAATACATCTCGGAATTCCTTAAAAATATCGGTGTAAATCTAAATTTCTTCAGACGAGCAATCTGCACCAATATAAACATTCTCAACCTTTCCAAGGGTTCGAGAGATGTTGATCACAATGGAAGGAGAGATGTTCTCCATGTTCCCTTCAAAATATATGTCATGCTTATTCAACGGGACAACGATGTGACAAACAATCTCACTCATAGTGGACCTAAACTCATCTTGTTCGATCCTTTCAATCTCTGGGAAGAAATAAGATATGTGGTGAAGGCCCTCCTAAGGCCTTTTAGGACCAGTCACGGCCTCTAAGATCGTTTTGTCCGAAGGAAAAGTACTGTTGAGAAAATCATGTGGACTAGACAATTTTATGGCTCATATGGGCTCTAGGATAGAATCCACCTCTTCTGCCTGCGAAGGGGGATGATTTGGGTCTGCAACGGCTTCCAGGATAGGCTGATATGCAATCTCGACTACAGAAAATGACATTGCCACTCTGATATGTGAGTGACCTTCATACAACGCATTCGGAGAAGGTAGAGTCCATGGATCATCAAAATATGAAGTAATAAATGAGACAAGCCTCAATGATGATGAGGATTCATCGGAATGGCATTAATATACAATATTGGCACCGAGAAATTAAAGTTTCCCATCAAGGAAGGATACATTCTGAAACCAATATTATTAGTTTCTTCTGAGAATTCTCGACAATGAGGACCAAGGGTCCCACCGATGCAGAGGAACTGGAGTGGGAAGGAACTTGAGTGGGAGAAATATAATTGGTCGATCATCACAACCTTCCCTTCTTAAGGAAGTCACAAAAAATGAAACACTAACAACAAGAAATTTGTCATAGATTAAGCCCAATTATGCCCCAATAAAATATTGTAGTCAAGGGGTGCATCAACCACCTCGACCTCAACTACCGCATTTTTACTGCCTAACTTGACCTGAAGAGCAGGGAGGATACCATGGGGTCTGAACAAACACCCATCAAACGCAGTTAACATATTCAAGACTGAGAAAGATGGGGATATCCAATGGCTTTCCAATAAGCTAGAGACATCACAGACGTCGAATCACCTTCATCGATGGAAATATGCTTAATAGTGATATCTATACATTCCACATGGATTTTAAAAGCTGCATTGTAAGGTAAGCGAGGCTCAACATCTGTGGCATCGATTTTGATAACTTTCGAGCCACTTGAGTCAATATCTCCCAACACAGATAACAAGGAATTCCTCTATGTTGGGAATTTTTGGAGTACATCCAAAGCTGGCATTCCAAGTGGTGTTTGGCCCAAATCTTCGACAATCGAGTAATTTTGGGCAGCTCTGGAATTGGGATTATGAGCAGAGTGCTTAAGAACTCCTTTCAGAACATGAGGCATGGGGTCAGGCTTATCAATCTGCAAAGGTGTTTCTGGAGGGGGAGGCTATGTACGCAAAGTAGGTTGTGTAGGACCATAATCAAGAGTCCTAGTGGCTATTCTAACCTTAGATTAGACCATATTCATGCATTGATGGACACCACCATGTGATGGGGGAGTTTGACTTCCACCCAACGTATTTCTAGTGTTCGAGGATTTTGAGCCCATATTTTGATTATGCGGAAATGGATTAGTTAACACAGCAGGACGTTGCACTATAAGCCTCAAGGCTTCCTCTATGTTAGGGAATAAATGGGTAAGGTGATCCTCTTTACACATCTTACATGGAAACTTCACCTTCTACTTTTCCTTCTTTCCCTCACCAGCATTGTTACCAAATTTGTCATTTTCTGACTATCCTTGTTCTTGTTATTGTTGTTATTATCCCCATGCTTGCAGTTATTATTTCTACCTTTCCTCTTATTCCCTTCGGGTTCTTCAACTTCACGGAACGTATTTCTAATGATTAGGAAGGAGGAGATAAAATCGTAGCTTCTCTTGCTGCAAACTGGTTGAGAGACAAATTTTTCTTCTGATTAGTCACCTGATCTGCAGACTTGGAATTTTTTGAGCTTATAATTCCATCTGCATGGGGCCAGTATTTTGTCTTGAATCATTACTCGGTTGTGGTGCGTCCGGAATATTTTCATAGAGTGTCCCATATTGAGTGTATATAAGATCTAATTGTTGAGATTTTAATATGGCCTCTTCCTTAGTCGTTACCCCGGATGTAGAAACATCCTTCGAAATATATGGCAATAGGGACTTAAGGAACCACTCCAATAGAAAATATGGAAGAATATTAGCTTTAATCAACCTCTTTCTTCTACACCACTCTTGAATGTAGTATGAGATGTGGGTGGCTTTGTCCTAATGGAAATTCAATAAAATATCAGTATCAGTGTCGTAACGAACCGGAAATTGAAAGTGGTTGAGAAAAATTAAGACCAACTCATGGAGATTTTGGTATGTTCCCCCTGCTAACTCGATGTACCATTTTGTAGCAACCCACATTAGGGTGCATTGAAACAGTCTCAAACGGACCGAGTCATTATTAAGAGAATTCGACAAGCACCATAAGTGAAAAGTAGTAACATGATCGTCTGGATCCTCACCACTCTTAACATCGAATTTAGAAATGTCTAAGGGAATCTTGGCAGGAACTAGGGGCCATGTCGGATCATGACACATGGGGTCATTCATTAATATCGATAGATCTGGAAAATTTAGCGTGGCCATAAAAGGGAGCCTTGGTTGCAGCATCTGAGACCATGCTCCCAGGAAATACTAACTTTGAGAGACTGTGGGCCAAGGAGAGTTATGGTAAACAAAATGGCCCTACCCGGTAGGATAATATCCCCCTCCTAACTGATTCATGAAAGGATGTAAAGGCATCATCACTGATGGGACCACTTGTGAGGAAAAATTGATATGATACGGATTACCCATGTGAGGATATACATTGCCCCCTGATGAAGGAACTCCATGCAGGGGGTTTCCCATATTATAAAATTGATTCCCCCTTGATTTCATACAAGAGGTTAAAAAAGGATTTTCCATAATAAAATCATTCATGGGAACAGGGATTGTGGACGAAGGATAGACAGATGGGATATATGTAGCAGAAACTCTGTCCATTTGTCCATTCCATCCTTGAAAATGATAACTTAGGATTGGGTATAGAGGGAGGATTTCAACCCCCTATCATAGGAAATGAATGATGGATATGACCCCCACCAAACGGGAAAGGATTATAAGGAGGTGGAGTTCCCCCTGACCCAAAACTAGTATTGATGTTAGATGTCATAATGAAGGATGACATGTGAGAAATCATATTTGGCATACCAAAAGAAAAAGGATTAAAGGCCAGAGGCATCGACTAAGAACTATAACTAGGCATTCCCGTCAAAAAATTTCCATGGGAACAGAGATCGATGATGACGAAGTCATACCATTCAAGAATATAAAAGGATTATTCCCCATGGACTGAATTGAGCTCATGGACTGGGTAGCGTTAACTAAAGGATTCCCTAAAATCTAAGTAAGTGATGATGAGGGAGTCACGGGAAATCCACTAACCATAGTGGAGGTTGGAATCGAATCAGTACTCATGATGGGATGATCGTGAGATTGAGCAGTGGATATTTACATACCACATTTATTAACTCTACGCATTTTAGGAGGTAGTTTTGATATCATACCAAATTGTGGTAATTGATTCAAGAGTCGATGAGACCGGTGGGGAGGCTGGTCTTTCTCCATAATGACTCAAAACTTGTGATGCAATGCAAAATCCTAAGGCCAACTAATATGCAAAGATCACACTCATAAATAAAACTAGAGGTCAATGCATGCAAACAAGAGAGGGTGGTTTAAAAGGGGCCTCCCGAACTAAAGAAGGTATGCCTCTCCCAGGAAGGGATTGAGACTCCCTAAAAATAGAGTGCAGGTAACAAACTTAGTTATAAGGATCCTCATGGGATTCACAGTGAAATCGTTCATACCCCTCCAAAGAGAAGACCCTCCATAATGTTTGTGTGTTGTCTGATCCCTATCTAACTCAGGGTACCTGCAAAATAACCCTTGTAAGTAACATGTGTGGATACCTAGGATAGGTTAACTAAGGTCACCATGGTATAACCAATGATCGGGCGAATAGTCACAGGTTAGGTCCACCGTATGGGTAGGGTAGCTAATCCTAAATCTCAAGAAGCACCAAGGTACCCCAATAACCCTCAAATATGAATAGAACCCCAGAAATATCTCTAATGCTAGGAAGGTATTATAGGGTTATATCTAGAACCAACTTCGTGCAACCTCGTGCTTAACTCTGGTTTTAGTGGAGTCTCCTGAGAACATCAATTATACAATGGATTTCACCACTCCGTGGAGAGACACATGCATTGAGTTTTATAGCCTTGGATAAATTTACTCACAAAATCCTATTCCAAGGCCCTAAATCCTAAACTTGTTTTTGTACCTTAAAATATAAAATCTTTCTAATCAATTTTAATTACTGGGCATTAATTTTAGTGGCTTCTACTTACTTGAGAGGTATGGTTGTGAAACTAATGGTGTTATGACTCAGCATATGAAATAAGTGCATGTAAAAACATTTCTAAGTGCTAATATTGTTTTTCAAAAGAAATGGTATGCTTCTAAATATTGTGCACAAGATGTAGTCTCTTTCAATTTCAATGACAATGAAATCTTTCCTAAAATTCCAAGACTAGTGCAATCTAGACAAAAGTGAAAATGCTTCAAATGAATTGAAATTTTTTTGTATTTTCAATATAGGAAAATGAAAATCCAAAAACCATTTGTTTTGTATTTTCAATATAAAGGAATGAAAATGAAAATTTGAACTAGTAACCTCTCAAACAGACCCTACTACAAGCACAGGAAGACAAACCAAGTAGGACACCAAGAAGCTACTACTCAGACCTAAATGCAAGGACTAAAAATGAGAGAAATAACAAGAAACAAGTTTGCAAAAAAATCAATAATAATACAACTTCATATCACTCTACAAGCACTCAACAGACATAACAGAGACCCAAGAAGACTCAACAACACTCAGAACCCACCCAACAAACACCAAAATGTACCTAAAAGGATTAGAAAAATATGTACATGATTGTTCTGGGAACATAACCGTATATACACACCCTAGACACAGACAACCCGCATATGTACATGATTGTTCAGAGAAAACCCGCATATGCCAAGAAAAACATTGATTGGTTAATAATCAATCCAATCAACTCAGATATACAACAATGTAGAGGTTTTTAAGCTACAGGATACACAGAAACTCAAGTAAACAGAGAGAAATTAAAGAGAAAAATCACCAACTAACCCCAAAAAGGAGAATCTCCCCAGCGGAGTCGCCAATTTTTTATGAGGAATAAATCTTTATGGCTTGGGGATAGGACCACAAGAGACAAAACGGCACAAAGAAATCAACTCAAATCTCAAATATGCTAGATAAATGGAAATGCCAACAAAATAAAGGCTATAATCCTACCTATTCCGGACGTTCATAGGAGACCACCATTGAGCTCACAATCCAATGCTTGATACCTACAACTTTTCTTGAACATCCAGGATACACATGCATATGCAAAATGTATGAAATGTCAGCATATAAACTAGCATAATACATCAAGATGTATAGAAAATTTACCCATGGAAAATATTATAAACCTTTGCAACATATAATTGGACGAGAAAAGAGTATGTCTATTAATATAATTAGTAGAAGCACATAGGTGACAAACGTTTGTATCATAAACTCATCGAAACCGAGAAATTAAGTCTCTCCACCTGGGACTTCACCACTTCAATCCTCCACAAGGCAAGCTCACAAGTTCTAGGATTAATTTGGTTCCTCCTTCACATGATAGGGAGAGCTTGGGGGTTGAACATAAGGAGAGTTTAGACTTAAAGGAGTAAGGGATGCAAACTCAAGGATGTAATATGAGGAAAAATTTCTCGAGAGTGTACTTGCTCTCAATTTTTTCTTCTTCTTCAAGGCTTGTATATGGCTCAATTTATAGCCTCCTAAGAGAATTAAAGGGTTGAATCGGAGCATTTTGAGCATATGAAGGGCCAAGGATCATGGATCCCATGACTTGGCATGGAAAATCCAAAATATTTTTAATTTTGATCACAAAACTTGTTGTACGTGGGTTGTAATCGAGCAACCTTCATATACACGAGTTGTATAACTATAGCCCGCGTGTATGTACAAAATTTTGAATTTTTACTTTTGACTGAGAAAAATGGGGAAACTGAGTCTTCAAAGGGAAAGGGTAGGCCACCAAAGCATGATGCATATGGTGTGCCAAAAATTGCAATAACAATTAGAAGCAATTTCAGGTCTTACTTCAAGACCAAAGGGCGGTTTCAGCCTAAATAGTATTCACAAGAAAGTCGGTATCCTTTGCAGTCATCATCGAAGCTACCTCCAATGAGATGATGCATTTTTAAGTAGCATATAACCTTAATCTGTTGGTTGTGGAGCCTGATTATCTTCCTGATTCAGAGGTCCTTTCTTTCAGCCATGTTTATACCCCATGAAGTATTTACACCCTAGAAGTATGTACACTCTTCCATGCGGGGGAGTGCAGAGGGGGGGTACCCCCTCTGGGGGATCTGGGGGCAAGCGGGCCCCCAGCGGGGGTTCGAGGGCAGCGTCCCCCGATGGGGGTTCGGGGGCGAAGCCCCCAAAGCAAAAATTGCCTTGTAAAAGTATATTGTAATTTCATTGTAAATCTGGACCGTTCATTATAAGGTCGCAGATATAACGGTAG
>SNQJ01S0028714.1:48615-60895 GCA_010110895.2 Picea sitchensis
TATTCTGAGAGAATAGGCTCTTACGAATCGCGCCCTTGACCTCGCACCCTGGTAAATCCTAGGGTTCTCTCGAGCGCCACCATGGAATCTCAAGGAGAGGAGCCACCGCCCCCTCCTTCCCCCTGCACCTCCTTTCGAAAGTTAGTTGCAGCTTGCAGCAAGAAGACGACCTCCGCAGCACCCCCAAGCTTTGTCAAGAAACTAGACGTTATTCTAGAGATTGATCTGCCGCCCGAACTTCCAATGAAAGTAGCCCTATCCCTCTCTGAATATGGTCTTGTCGGTCAGTTCATGGGTCTTTGGCCCTCAACCAGATCCACAAACAACTGGATACAACGAAACTGGAGACTGTTTTTCACAAATAGTGTTATGTGCTATGTGGTCGGGCGAGGATACTTCATTTTCGAATTTATCTCTCAGGAGGATAGAAATTTGATCTTCAAAAATGGCCCGTACTTCATGGGCACCCAAGGACTCTACTTAAACCGATGGACCCCAAGCTTTGACCCTGCCTCAGAAGTTCCCAAGGATGTTCCAGTCTGGGTAAGACTCCCTAATCTGTTGATTCATTGTTGGAACCCCACCTCGCTTCAGGCAATAGGGAATGGTCTAGGACGCTACATTGACCGAGTAGAGCCAAGAGACCAGTACTCCTATGCGTGGATATGTGTGGAGGTTGATCTGGAGATAGGTCTACCCGAAGCAATAAAACTAAAATTTGGTGACAGGCACCACTTCCAAAAGATTGATTACGAACAGCTCTCGTTCAAGTGCAGAGGTTTTCACGAAGACGGCCACTTCCAAAGGAACTGCCCAAAGAACCCCCCCCAACAGAGAAAGTTGGGGAAGAAGGCTGGCAATAGGCCCGGAAGCGGAAATCCAAAGCGAAGGGACAAAGAAATGAACAGACAGTCCCACCGTACGCCAAAACTTCAGGGACCAAGGAAACTGAGAACAGCTTTAGTATCCTGGCTAAAGAAGTTGAAGAAGGGGAGCCAGATCTAAGTAAAGATGCATAAGAGGGAGCAAAAGGAAACCAGAATTCTTAAGACAAAGGAAGCCAGCTAGCAGAAGTAGAAGGGGCGCAAAATAAATCCCCCCAAAGGTTGGAAGGCAGTCAGAACATAGAGGAAGGGGAGATCTCCATAGGCAGCGACTCAGACGAGGCAAATGAAGTTTGGGTCACCCCAAAGAAAACAGGAAGAGGCAGGAAAACAAAAAAAGATGAAAGGGACCAGGAAACCTACAAAGACGTCCTCAACGGGTCACAACCCACCATCAAGAAGCTGATTAGCATTCGCCAAACAAGGAAGCAAGCCAAATCCTCCCAAGGAGGCCATCCCTCCCCTCAAGGTTTAGAATGATCATAACCTCCTGGAACTGTAGAGGAATGGGCAGTAAAAGGAAGGAAGAAGTGCTCAAGGATATTATCAAAGCCTCGAAAGAAAACATCCTACTGCTCCAGGAGACCAAAATGAGCCAGAAAGACGCCCTTAAAACCTTGTTGAATGTATGGAAAGGAAGCCTCGGAGTAGCTGGAAACGCCAGAGGTGCCTCAGGAGGACTCTACACACTGTGGAACGCCTCCAAAATAGACCTGCTCAGCTCTGACACATGCATGCACTAGATTCACACCAAATTCCTTCTTAAAGACTCGGGTTACCAGGTGAGTGTCTTTAGTATCTATGTTCCGCAACTTTTGGGGGAAAAAAAACATTGTTGGGAGTCCTTACAGGACTACCTCCAGCAAAATAATCTCAACAATATCATTCTTGGTGGGGATCTAAATGTAACTTTAGTTTAGGAAGAAAAGAGAGGGGGTTCCATAGTGAGAGACCCGGCTAGAGAATGGGTAGAGGACTTAGCCTCAGCCTGGGACCTTCTAGACATCAAACCGGCCAAGGGACTTTACATGTGGACCAATAAGAGGATCAGTCCTAGGCACATAGCAGCCAGACTGGACAGATTCCTAGTACAAAGCTCCCTCATGCTGCTAGGACTCACATCAAAAGCAGAAATTATGCCCCACAGTGTATCTGATCACAAGCCAATTCGACTAGAAATTAAAAAAGACTAAGTCAGAGGGCCCATCCCTTTTAGATTCATCCCAACTTGGATATAAGACAAAGACTTCCTGAATCTATTTTCTAAAACTTGGGCCAACGTTGTTCAAGGCTTAGCCTTTTATGTATGGGAGGAAAAAATCAGAAGACTAAAAAGAGCCCTAAAGCTTTGGGCAAAGTGCCAGCCAAGCCCAATAGTTGTGTGCATAGCATCCCAAGCCTAGCTTGAGAGCCACCAGCTAGAAATGGAACAACAGGAGGTCACGCCAAAAACCTTGCAACAAGAGGACAGGCTTCAAAGGCAATGGCACAAAGCCTGCAGAGCGGAGGAAGGCTACTGGAGGCAAAAATCAAGAAGCCTATGGCTAAAAGAGGGAGACCGAAACACAAGCTATTTTCACAAACAAGTGGAAGCAAGGAAACAATACAAGGCAGTTACAGAAGTTCAAGTCCAGAATAAAACAATTGCAGATCCAGAGGGCATAAAACAAGCAGCCTATGAAGCTTTTGAGTCGCTCTATACAGAACCACAAGGAACAGAAATGGACCAGCAGAGGTACCCATTCACTGTTATCCTGTGGCTAATAAATAAGGATGCCAACAGCAAGTTGACAAGGGAGGTAACGCAGCAAGAGATAAAGGAGGCCCTTGATCAGATGAACCCAGACAAGGCCCCTGGGCCGGATGGGTTCACTGCCAGATTCTATCAGCAGTGCTGGAATATAATCAAAAAGGATCTAACCAAAATGATTCAGAAATCGCAGCAGAGCAGCAAGCTAGGGGGGAGCACCAATTCATCCTTCCTGGCACTTATCCCGAAAGAAAAAGGAGCACTTTCCTTCAATCGCTTCAGGCCAATCTCCCTATGCAACACAAGCTATAAATTCCTCGCCAAAGTTATAGCCAATCGACTCAAGGCACTCCTCCCTTTCATCGTTCCTGAAAACCATTCCGGCTTTGTCAAAGGAATGCATATTGTCGATAACATCGTCCTGGTTCAAGAGGATATCCACTCCAGTGTCTGAAGGAAAGAAAAAGGTATGGTTATTAAACTGGACCTCGTTAATGCCTTTGATAGAGTCAGACATAATTTTTATTTGAAGTCATGAGGAAGTTTGGTTTTGGTTCGAAATTTGTAAATTGGATAAAAGCCTGCATCGGATCACCATGGATAGCCCCATTGGTGAATGGGAAGGTAACAAACTTCTTCAAAGCCTCCAGGGGCCTAAGACAAGGGTGCCCCCTCTCGCCCCTGCTCTATGAAATTCAAGCATCAGTCCTAAGCTACCAGCTGGGAAACTCCCAAGTTCACAAAAATCTCCAGGGACTAAGAATAGTGCAAGGGGTGAAAGACATAAACCATGCACAATTCGCGGACGATGCACTGTTGTTGGGAGGAGAAAGTCCAATAATAGCAAAAAATTTTAAGGAAGAACTGGACGCTTATGCAGCAGCCTTCGAAAGTGAAATAAGCCAGGCCAAGAGTAACATCTATGGATGAAATATCACGCCAAATGAAATGTTGGGAATAACAAGAGTTCTAGGGATGGAAGGGAATACTAATTGGGAGGCCTTTAAATACCTGGGAATCCTTATTTTTAAAAATTCCCCTAGAGCCTCTCACTGGAACCATCTGGTAGAAAAACTAAAGAATAAATTTTCCTCATGGGGGGAGAATTGGTTAAATTTAGCAGGGAAGGCAGTTCTGATAAAATCTGTGGTGTCCAGCATCCCTATCTACCAGAGCTTGTTGATGTTATCCCCTGCCACAGTCATCCAAAGAATCGAAGCTTTTCAAAGACGCTTCTTGTGGGAAGGAGGAAGGCAGGCAAGAAGAAAAATGCACTTGATAAGCTGGGAAAAAACTTCAAAGCCCTTCCTGGAAGGGGGATTCAATTTTTTTAAAACCAGAGTTCAAAATCTGGCCTTGGGGGCAAAGCTGCTCTGGAAGTTGGTCACCGGAAAACCTTCTTGGAGTAAACTCACGCTTTGGAGGAAATATTTTCGGGGGCCACAGGACAGAAGCTTAGAGTTTCCTTGCAAAGACACGAAAAGCTCCCCTATCTTTGCACTCTGCAAAAAGGCGCTTCCTCATTTCAGCCCTCACCTTACTTGGGTGCCCAAAAATGGTAAGAAAATCAGAATCTGGACAGACTCAATAATGGGAGACCCACCTCTAGAGCTCCGACAGGACCTACTGTGCCTCAAAAACTGGATGGACAGTCAAAATATTGTTACGCTTTCCGACATTTTAATCTGGGGGGTAGATAGGCTTCGAACCTGGCAAGGGTGGGGAGTGCCAAACAGACCAGCTGCTCTAGACTGTCACTGGTGCGCCCTCAAGACATGTCTACAAGGGAAGGCCCCCCTAAAAAAGAAAGGTAAAGACAAAAGAGGATGGGGAAGGAACGCAAGGGCCTACACCACTGCAGAAGGCTACCAACTCTTCAACAACATCCCCACTGCTATGCCTAATCCGGCACTCTGGAAAGCAATCTGGCAATCCAACTCTCTCCCAAAAATTGACCTCTTCACTTGGACCCTGGCGCACAAGAGTATCCAAACAGGGGAGAACCTCAGAAGACGTGGCTGGGAAGGACCCTTTAGGTGCCCCCTTTGCCTTCATGCGGAAGAAACCACAGACCATCTTCTCTTAAATTGCGGCTTTTCAAAAGAAGTCTGGATGATGGCAACAGGCCCCCAAATTGCCCTCAATCTTCCTCCCGATTTAATAAGCCTCCTTCTCCATTGGGACTCTTTTTATCCCTTCCCTGTCAAGGGTAGAACCCAAGCTTTCTTGTTGTGGGGAATGCTTCCAAATTTTATCCTGTGGAACCTTTGGTTAGAAAGGAACCATAGAATCTTCAGAGATATCCAAAGAAGCGCAGCCATAGTCATCACCAAAATTCAAGCTCTCTTGGGTGAAACAGCTCCTTATCTCTGCACTACAATCAAGAATCATAAGTTGGAAGAAGCAGAGGAGCGTTGGCTAATCCAGTTCAAGATACAAGGTCTCGAGGCCCGAAAAGCAAGTGATCGAATCAAAGAAGACTGGGAGATTAGGAAGAGCAAGCAGGATTTTTCCAATTGGAAAAGCGAAATAAACACACCTATTCTCTTCTTTGACGGGGCCTCGAAAGGAAACCCAGGCCATGTTGGGGGAGGGGGGATAATTGAAAATCTCATAGAGGCTACAGCAACGCGCTTCACTTTGGGCCTAGGAATAGATTCCAACAACAGAGCTGAGGCCTTGGCTCTCTAGCAAGGACTACACCAAGCAAAAAAACTCAAAATCCAGGACTTGACAATAATCGGTGACTCCAGAATAATTATACAGGCCATAATTAACCATTCTAAGACCCAAAGCATTATTCTAAATAACCTTCTCGATAAGATACGCCTACTTCTAAGGAATTTTAAATCTTATAATTTTTTTCATGTGCTAAGGGATCTCAATGGGGAGGCTGACAAGGAAGCCAATAGAGGTGTGTTGCTGGAGGCAGGGGTACTGACAGTGAATGAAGTGATAGTTAGCATGGAGCTCCCTTGAACCCAAACCCGTGCTCTCTCAAATACTCATATGCAAGCTTTGGCAGCAAATTGGAAATCAGGGGAATCTGTAAGACTAGTACGCGACAGAGGTTTTGGTTGGTCGAAGGAATTATCTCAGTACCATGAGGATGAGCGCTTCAGATATGGGGGAGACAAGAGATCCGCACGCCCTTCCCCCACAAATCCTGTAAATCTAAGTGCAATGATGAGAAGTCGCGAAGAAGAAATAAAGGGCGAACTCTCCCCTCTCAATCCAGTTTCAAGATGTTCCTGCAAGTCATCTAGGGATAGAGAGAGCGTGAAGCATCCATCAGAGAAGGGAAAGACGCAAGCAGGGAGAGGCGCGACCGGAAATGGCGTCATCATCGACAGGCAAGACGAGCACTTAAGAGAGGTTAAAGGAAATGGATAAAGCTTTGGAAAATCTGAAGCAATTGCTCCAGCATCAGCTGGACTTCCTGGAGAACTTGGACTCAGAAGCTGGTTGAAGAATGGAGCAGCTTGAGGCGGATATCATCACTACAAAGACTGGATTTTCGGAGGAGCTGGACAAGCTGCATAAGGAACTAAAAAATCCTCAACAGGAATTTGAAGAAAGAATGGATCAGCTGGAAACCAAGATGGCTTAGCTAAACAGTGAATGGAATCAAGACCCCGAGAACTAATCCATCTCACCAGCAGTCTATCAGCAAGATCTGACCAGCAAAATGGAATTTTGTATAAAAGCCATTGCTGTAAATAATTCAGTACCTAGATCAGAAACTAGATCAGTTTCCAAGTCTATAGCTATAGAAGTAGAATGGTTTCAGAAAGGCAGGCCCAAAGAAATTTGAGGCCCTTTTGTAATCGAATCTGTGGCCAGTCCACCTTCTTAATATAATCTATAACTGTTTTCGTCAAAAAAAAAAAAATTGTATTCTGAGAGAGGAGACTGTGAGAGAAAGAAGAGGAAGTTACAGCAGGTTTTGTTGTAGGTTGTATCCCTTAATTTGTTGGATAATAATAAAGGAAGGACCTGGCAATTTCTCTGGTGGACGTAGCCCACACTGGGTGAACCACGTAAATCTGTGTCTCTCTTGTATTGTGTGTCTTATGTGTTTTGTTTATGCATTTGTTTTATTTTATTGCTTCGCGGTCCTGTTTTTCTAACATAATCCTATACATGAAACCAAATACCATCTTCAATTACAATTTAACCTCTTATCCAAAAGACAACAATTTGTTAAATTTATAACTCCATAAAAACAAAAAACAATTTAATTTACTAATATTTTATAATGAAATAAACAAAATAGAATGTAAATATTGATCCTAAAAAATTGCATGTTACAAGGTTGTTGGTTCTGCCCCAACACACTTAGTCGACATCCATTAACCAAGCTTCGACAGTCTCTTTCCACGAGATTATAGAGGAAGATCAAAATGGTCGTGACATAGTGTCGATGGAAGTGGAAGGAAATCCACCAATGCGTGATGGAGTTCAAGATATACCAGATAATGAGTCATTCCATAGTTGATGTTTTTTAAAGTTATCTTTTTTTAAGGATAGTGTGTAAAACAAATTAGTAATCATAGTGTTTGGAAGTCTTTTAGGAAGTTACATAACATATCAGTAGCATGTGAATCTACAGGTCATGAGCCCAATTTTTGTAAAAACCTTTTGACTTTGTTGCTTGCCCCGACATAGCCCCTTATATAATATAAAATTTCATTTATAGTTTTAAAAAATATATATATGCTTGTGGAGACTATTGCTACAACATTTTATATGAAATGCATGTACAATTCTTCGTTTTCTAATAAAATCAAGAAATATTTTATTTAAAAATAAAATATGATAGTTCAAAATTTGAGCCTAATTTTTTTGGAGAAACATCTTAACTCATAAGGATAAAGGGAATTGTAATATTTCCTTTAGAAAATGAAGCTTGTTCCTTAAAAAGATTTATAAAACTCATAATGCTTTAGCTAACAACCAAACCTTTTTAGCAACACATGGCATTTTCACCATAAAAGACAATGAGTTAGAGGTTAAGCACATTGCAAAAGGGAAAGATAAATACATTGAAGGTTATGTTGACGATAATTTTTGTCAATAGGACTTAGCGAGCAAAGCGTTGCCAGGCTCCCTCTCCAGTCACACTACTTGCACAAAGTTTCACTTTTTCTCATTAAATATTGGCGCATTGTTCGTAAGTGAATTTATTGTGACGCTTTACTTACTACTAAGTAGAGCATGTTACTCACTCATCACATTATTCACGCCGTCTTATTTCACCAATGACACACTTGTCCAAAGACCCTTATATCACCATTGTTGATCTATCCATTTTCCTTATTCGCAGTCGCTTGCGCAAAGTCTCGCGTGCTCCCGTTGAGTTACCGCTGCACATTCAAAGAAAGTTACATGATCATTCACATGGAAGCAAATTCATTACAAATTGTTAGTGTAGATTTCTTGTTGAAACTATCATGGCTCTCGAACTATGCTTCATAAGCTTGTACACTTCGTTAATCGTGACACTTTGGTTTTGGAAAATGATTTTCTTTCACTTGGTTTTTTTCCCAAGGGAATAGAGATAAATACTATTGTTGATGCTTTGCAAACATCTTTCCATGATCAATCAAAAAAATCAAACTTGGATTTCCAGGGTATTATTAACCAGTTATCTTATGTCATGTATGAGTACAACTTTTCTTTGCCTCCTGACTATGCATGAGTCATAAGAGCTCTAGGATCTCTTGAAGGAACAACAAAGATGTTGGATCCCGAATTTAAATTCATTGCAAGTGCATATCCTTTTATTATAGGCAGATTACTCATTGATCCAGATCCTGATATGAGAGAAATATTGAGGAGAGCCAGATTACTTGCTACAGTAAATGTAGATCCAACTTATTCAAAGGTCGTATTTATGCTATTGATGTTGTCAAGGATTCTTTTAATAGACACTTTTTGGGTATTCTTCAGGACATCCCACTGTCTTCAAAAACAACTCTCTTGATGAAAGAGCCCCAAGGGTCGGAATACCACGCGACGATGAAGTTACGATTGCATCCAAACAAACATTTATTTTTCTTTGAATAAACAATAACGATAATATATGTGCAAAGAGAGAATATACTGAGGCCTTGTTGGGTTCAAGAGATAATTAAGTGGTGATGTTGTTGAGAAATTGGGAGAATGGCTTGCTTGCCATTGGAACCTTTTGGATTGACCAAGGAAACAGTTATGGGTATTTATAGGTTGAGAATTTTGGAATCAGGGAACAGGTAATGAAGAAGGGCTTATCGATCCAATTAAAACGGAAGTTCTAGAAGAAAATCCAGAGGAATCTTTATGTGCGGAGGCATGTTGCTAGGATTGCTCCAAGTATTCTCTACTAGATCATAAACTCCATAATCTTCATTGCATTCTAACCACAACAATTTGTACCCAGTTGAAGCTTTGTTCAGGACCATGCCTACAACAACTTGAAATGAGACTGTCATAGTTGACGGAAGCTCCCAGGAGGACATAGCAAGCAAATTACATATAAAAAATTGTGATGCAATATATCAATGAGACAGAGAAATAGTTACAGGACATTTCTTATACAATACTGTGACTTTAAATATGCCACGTGAATTTCTTAATTAAAATCATTTGCAAGATGTTCTAAAACAAAAAGAAGATTATTGGTATATATATATATATATATGATTGATAAGGAAACTTTACAAAGAAACGGCCTTTGAAGAATTACAGCAGCCAATTATTTTCACCTTAAAACCTGAACAATACAGTACATGGATCTCATGGAACCATTTCCAAAGGAAGACCAGTTATTTGGGTGATTTGGAAATTGTTTAATGCAACCCAGATCAATCAAAAACACCTGGTGACTGTGAGGATGCATGTTTTGATGTATGGATCGACCTTGTCAATATTCGATCTATGTAGAGGGCATGTGTATTCTTTCCATGGAGTTTAGAACAGCTGGAACATGTGCATATGATGGGAAAACCGGGACGGGATCAGTCGATCAAAATTTGATAATGGCTACTGGTGCAATACAGTCATTTATTCCAAATTTTGTTGTTGTTCACAGCAATAGTTTTGATCCAGGGCATGTCTCGGGAGAAAAGAACAGAGAGGAGAAAATGAAAATAAGTAATATATGGATCTACGCATAAATATTAATTAATGAGACAGGGATAACAAAAATTAGTTTAATGATGTATTAAAGAAGTCCATAAACAGTTGGTATTCAGTTACAAAACCATCTAACTGAAGGAACTGTGCACTAAAGGAAATAAAAGGAGCAGCACGCAGCCAAAAGAAGGAAGATAATTCTAGAGAAGTCTTAGAAGGATAGAAATTTTTTGAAGGAGAGATAATTAGAGAAATAAATTTCTAAGAGAGAAATTTTGGCAGAAATTTCAGAGTAGTATGCTAGGAGTGTTGTGAGGACTGTGCATTTCATTCTTTTCTTACATTTTCAGCAGAGATTGATGAAAACGTCGGCAGCAAGGGGTCTTGCAAAGCAGCGAAGAGGATAAGCGAGGATGAATTTGTTGACCTTCATAAGGTAAATATTTACTTGTTTAGTTTGATGTAATAAGGCTCGATTTGATTTGGCACTAATAAGTTTTACTATGCAGTTCCTCTCCTCGTGATTCACCACCATGGCTCCATTCCTTCTTGGCTCATCTTTCTTTTTCTTTTTTATGCTTGGTCTTTCTATTGTACATTGTGTCTCGGGGGGCTAAATACCATATACATGGCCCTAGTCTACGCAAAGACTTGCAGATTTTGAAGATTATGAATTTGTATGAGAAGTATTTAAATGAAAATCATTTCTTTCTTACTCGACACTATTTCCTGATTTTTCTTTAAAATCCTCAGTTCTCCTCATCTTTATTTATTTAACACTCTAATTTCAAAATATAAAAATAAAAATAAAATAAAATAAGTTAAATAAAATATTTAAAAGACAAATTAAATGTATTTATATTGTAAACAGTCATGTTCATAAAGTTTATTTACTATCTAATTAGTGTACATAAACTTTGTTTATTTTACTATTTTAATTTTATTGTTTTTACATCCTAAACTTTAAAAAGGAAAATGAACAAAATCATAAATGTTTTATATGTAAATATGTTTTACTCATTAAATATTTTAATGTATATAAACCCTTTTGTTTTTTTACTATTTTGATTTATTATGTCTTAGTCACATCCTAACTCCTAATGAAAATATAAAGGGTTATATCATGTTATCTATATTATTCAAACTAACATAGTTTATTAGCTTCCTTCGCTTTAAATTGACTTTGCTTTATTTTTGCTAAATAAAAACAAAAGCATTGCCTTTCTTTTTTGTGTGCATTTCCTTGATTAAATCTAATTTGTGTCACTACAAATGTATAAATTCCACATAGAAGTTGTTCAAATTGTGAATAACATAGAGATCATGAAATCACATAAAAATTGAATATTGTTAAAAGGTTAAAGCAAAGGAGTTTGTGTTTGGACTATAGGTTAGGGTAAAATCGGCCTAGAGATCAATGTGCTTTCTTGTACGGGGCTTAAAGTCTAGGGTAACATTCTCGTTTCTTCTCTCCTAGCCCCGCAAGAGGTTGAAAATGTTGAGGTTGGAGACTCCTTAGTATTTTGACGTCAACAAGTTATCAAGCTGAAATTCTAAAAATTAGTGGCTTTGTTCATACTCCTCGCATTCACATTTTTTTTAATTTAGTAGTCGTGCGAGGATTTCTTAAGTTGTGGATGGAAATCCTTATTGTTCCTATTTTCAAGAGTGACATCAATAACAACCCTTCAAATTATAGGACTATTAGGATTAATTCTCTTTTGACTAAGTTGTATGGATTAGTATTGGAGCATATTAGCTTGGCATGCTTGGAAAGTCGTGGTAAGAAAGTTAAGGGGGAAGATGGCTTTCGAAGTTATTCCTCAAATTTAGACCATTGAATTAATATTAGGATTATATCTAAAGAATGTTGAAACAAAAAGTTTAATCAATTACTCTTAGGATTGTATATAAAGAATGTTGAAACAACAAGGTTAATCTTCTTTGTTGTTTTCTCGACTTTAGAAAATATTTTGGCATAGTCCCTAGAAGCAACCTCTAGAAGAGGCTAGTGGATATTAGGGTACCTTTTGGGTTGAGGGTTGTAGTAATAAGGCTATAAGAAAGGGTCATTTCAAAGTTTAGAAATAACGATGGATGGACATAATAAATTAATTGTAATATAAGAGTTAACCAAGGTTGTCCTATGTCTCCAACTATTTTTTGTATTTATAATGACAAATTATAAAATTGCCCGAGAAAATCAAGTTGTGTAGGAATGAATTTGGAAAGTCTATTAATCATACTCATTTTATACCCAAATGATGTTGTCATTTTAGCAAGGAGCCCCTATGACCTTGATAAGTAACATAAAATTCTAAAAGAATTATGTACTAACTATGGGATGTTAGTAAACATTGATAAAACAAAGGTAATGGTCATTATATCCATGCATGTCACCTACCCCAATTTTGTTTATAATAACAACCTAGAAGAAATCCATTTTTATAAGTACCTTGGAATTAATTTTCATCACAATCTAAGTTGGAACTTTAGTGTTGAAGAAGCAATGGATGTAGTAAAAAAAAAA
>SNQJ01S0028714.1:60905-86217 GCA_010110895.2 Picea sitchensis
AGGTTCACTGTGGAGTTTTTCAAAATTTTCTTTGACTTATTAAAGGATGACCTACTTCTAATGATCAAGGAGTCTCAAAGGGAAGGCCATATCTATGGGCCTCTAAACTCCACCTTCCTTTGCCTCATCTTGAAAAAACAAAGCATTGTTTCGTTTGAGGACTTTTGGAGTCTCAAAGGGAAGGCTAGATCTATGGGCCTCTAAACTCCACCTTCCTTCGCCTCATCTCGAAAAAACAAAGCATTGTTTCGTTTGAGGATTTTTGCCCAATTTCGTGCTGCAATTTGATCTTTAAGTTGATCTCGAAGATCATTGCTCGAGGATTAAGCCCAATTTTAAGTAAGGTCATAGGTGATGAACAATTTGGCTTTCTACAAAACAGATAGATACATGATGTAGTGGCCATTGCCCAAGAAACCTTACACTTGGTGAAAAAAAAAGAACCTTAAAGCAACCTTCATAAAACTAGACCTGTCAAAAGCTTATGATCGAATTGACTGGACCTTCCTCTTGTTAGTTCTAATTCAAATGGGCATGAACCTTAAAATGGTCAATTGGATTATGGGATGCCTTCAAAGTGCATCCTTTACAGTGTTGATAAATGGTTCTCCTTCATGTTTTTTCAGAGCCTTTAGGGGTCTGCATCAAGGATGCCCCATGTCTCCCTTTTTCTTATAATTGTTGACGCCCTTAGCCGATTGATAAAAGATGCTAGATCCAATGGGCTGTTAATAGGTCTAAAAGTGATGGACTCAGAAACGATATCTCATCTTCTCTTCGTTGATGATATTCTTTGTAGCGTCTTTGGATCTTTAAGGGACGTCTCTTCCCTTAAGAAAATTCTTGACTTATATTGTAGGGCTATTGGTATGTCTATTAACCTGGATAAGTCTTGCATGTTAACTAACCGCTGCTCGGAGGTTGAAGTCAATTCCTTTGTACGTATTCTACATGTCCAATACAAATCGCTTGATGAAGGGGTCAAATACTTGGGTTTCTATCTTAAACCTAATAGATACAAGAAGACTGACTGGGCTTGGCTTATCTGCAATGTGGAGTCGAGAATTGATTCTCGGGTCTTTACAATGTTATCCAGAGGAGGCAGGTTAGTATTACTCAAATTAGTCTTGGAATGGATCCTCGTTTATTGGAACTCGATTGCAACTATTCCTAAATGTGTTCTTGATAAAATTAAAAGGCTTAGTAGTAGATACTTATGGGCTTGCAATATCTCTTCAGGTGGGGTGCATTTAGCGAAGTGGTCCTCAATAGTAGCCCCAAAAGACTTAGGCGGATGGGGAATAAAAGATATCCGCCTCTTTGTGAGAGCGTTGGCTGGAAGGAACTTGTGGTGTCTCGCTCAAGGGAACTCGCTATGGACCAGGGTAATGAGCTCTTAATACTTCCCAAACCTCACTGTGTCTGAGTGGTTTAGGCAACCAGCAAAATCCTTGAAGGGTTCCATAGTTTGGAAGGCCCTGGTGGAAGAGTTCTCGCATGTAGGACACAGGGTGGCATGGAAAATCGGTAACGGGAAAAATGTTCGGGTTGGGGAAGACCCATGGCTTGGAGCCGGCAATAACTTTAGGCTTTCACCTCCCCTCATCAATTCGTTGAGGAGTAACACCATTCTTTATCTTCAGGATGCTTCTACTGCTCTCCCACAAATTCAAGGTTGCGCGGTCTGGAAAGATGCAGCTTCTATAGGTATCCCTTTAGCCCTTCATGATGAATGGAATCTCTTCATCCTCACGACTATGAAAATTTTATCATCCTTAACTCTTAAAACGAGGATACTATGTGCTGGTCTCTCAATCCAAAGGACGGTTCCTACACAACCAAGCTGGGTTATAAAGCATGGCAGGAGGAGAGGAAAAATGTTCAGCCACAGTGGTGGTGGAAGGTCTTATGGAAGTCTAAGGCTCCCCTTTGCTGCAAACTAACTATGTGGTTGGCCTTAAACAACAAACTCTTGACTTGAGATAATCTAGAAAAAAGAAGCTGGCATGGTCCAAGTCGTTGTGTTCTAAGCAAGTCAAATTGTGAATTAGCCTCACACCTTTTTGTTTCATGCCCGTATGCAGGTCAGGTTTCAAAGGCGGTAAAATATAAGTTAAAAGCAAGGGTGGAATGGAATAATGCTTTAAGTTATGGATCCAGGATAGATCGCTAAAGCTTTATCAAGGCTTACCTTGTATTATGGTAGCTAATATTTGGTGGGCCCGCAACTCTGCAATTTTTTTACGCCTGAAGTGGCAGCAGCAGCTCTGACCCTAGTACAGGCTTCCGATTTCAAAGAGGATCCAAAAAGTCAAAAACAACGTTTTCCTTCTTTTCCTGCTCTGGATTATGCTATTCCTTGGCGCTACTTTGATGGTGCCAGCCAGGGACACCCGCCTTCCATTGGAGTGAGCGTTGTGCTTTTCTTAAATCAGAATCACTATATATTTATCAGGTATGCACCAGGCGGAGGATCAAATAATAAAGCCGAGCTTATTGCCCTTTGGACCCTTTTAGAGACAACCAAGCAGAAGGATATTAGAAAGCTTCAGGTGCTGGGAGATTCTAATTCAAGGAAAAATCTCCATTCAAAATATCAATCTGACCAATATCATGAGAGATATTAGGTTCTCTTTCCAGTTCTTTGAATGGCTCTGATTTCAACACATTTTGCGAGAACTTAATGTTAAAACAGTGGACGAGCTTTCAAAATAAGCCTTGCTTCTGCAAAGAGGTGCTTTCGGTTACTACAAGTATTTTGTAGGCACTGAAACAGAAGCAACGAAATTCCGGTTGTGAATCTTTAATGTATACGTTCTGAATATGATGTATGGAAGGCAAAGACAGTATGTTTTTTTATTTTTTATGGTTATATACTATAATGGCCTAAATGTAGATGAAAGATCTTTTTGATAGAGTCGGACAGCAGGCCTTTTATGGCAATTTTGAAAGTCTGTAACATGTATATTCTTCGAATATACAAAGCTTTTTTCCTTGGAAAAAAAAAGATTCAAGAACCATGCTACAAAAAGCCGCTGTGCTTGTTGCGTGACAAAACTTCTTGGTTCACTTGAGACAGCTTTGGTAGTGAAACAAAAGAAAAAAAAGAACCTCTACTTTTTTGTTTCAATGTTCCTTATGTTTTTTGCATGTCCTATTGTGAATTGCCATTGTTTTTGATTGCATATATGTATCCTTTTTGTTTGAGAAGCAGGCATGAAATCAATTGGGTGTTTTGGATTACGATTTGCTTTTTGCTTATACAAATCTATGTAATTTTGTTTCTTTTTCATCTCCACCTTGTCCACATTGTGATAGGTGGAGCTATTGACACCTACATTTGTGAACGATGCATGTAGTTGAAATATCATTGACCTTTGAGTCCTCGGTCACTATTTTGCATTTGTCTATTGAGTCTAAGTTGTTGAGTGTGCTATCCTCTTGCAACGTGGATAGTGCAGATCAGGAGGAAGAGGGCTTTAGTGGAGCACTCTATCTGAATGCACTAATGCTTTTGCCATAAATGAATCAAATGTGCAAGAAATCCATCGCATGTTGTCTAGGTTTCATTTGTTTTGATTGCAAAATTTCCACTATGAACCAGGGGATTGCCTTGTTTGTCGCATTTTCAATCTTGTTGTATTCTTGCTATACAATTGAAGAATAGGCAAATAAGAAAGGAATAACAAATAATATTTTAGCTAGCTTGGAACATTAAGACCTTGAAACATTCCTCCCAATGAAAATAGAATTGACTATTGATATCTTAGTAGATTTGCACAATGTCAAGGATGTTGAGACATTTTCATAGGATGTCTTTATCTGCTTCTTGCTCGAACAAAACTTGTGAGCTTGGCTTATGTGGTGATATTTTCTGCATTAAGTGATTTTCCAAGTTAACTCTTCTGGTCTTTGTCTGGGCTTTTACAAAAAGGATACGATATCTTATTTCAACATGTGGAACTCTAAATATGAATTTAGCTTATTGTTCCATGTTCAAAATTCTTCATGTGGTTATCTTGAGCCACTTTTATCATATAAATCATTAGACACTAGAATTTTTTTTATTTCAGCTAGCCATTCCATGTGAATGTGTGAATTAGCGTTCAATTACTTAGATGGACATGTCTGTTGAAGAACAACAATCTATGTGGTTGTACTATTCCTGGCAATTGCCACGACTCGTTATTTGAATTTGTTTGTAAATTAACATTGTGCTTTGATATGGCCATTCTCACAAGCTTTTCTAAAATGCCTTCATTAATGCAGACGTGACAGTTATTATTTGAATAGATACCCTGTTGATATGTTCATTAGAATAGAATTTGTCATTTTTGTTTGAACATGGTAACATAGGAGGCAGATTTGCAATGAAATAATGGCTATGTGAATTGCTTTACATTAACATATACATTTGGAGAGCTGAATCATGAACAATTATTCTAAGATTCTATTCAATACATGCTTCCTCAAAAGTGCTCTATCTGATGTGTTGTGTTTTGAGTTCTTTGCACGCAGATTTCTAGCCAATGCTTCAAATGTATTTTAAAGATACTAATTTGACTATATTGTTCAATGGAACAAGTGCTACTATTGGGCCCTAGATAGACAAAATATAAATCAATCCTTGAAATCATGTTAGAGAATGTCAACATTAAAAGAAATGCTTGCTCTAGCCTATCTATTCAAATAAGTTGTGCAACTAAAAAGAAAAGACACTATAAAAGTAAAACCGTTTGAACGAATAAGGACATAATGCCTCATGTATGTGTCATTAGATTGTGGCTTCTAAAACAAGAATCCTTTTGTGCATTAAACAAAAGAGAACTATACAAAACAATAAAAGCAATTGAGGCATATTTAAAGTCAATTGAAGACATAATGCCTCATGTATGTGTCATTAGATTGTGGCTTCTAAAACAAGAATCCTTTTGTGCATTAAACAAACGAGAACTATACAAAACAATAAAAGCAATTGAAGCATATTTAAAGTCAATTGAAGACATAATGCCTCATGTATGTGTCATTTGTGAACATATGTAGTTCCAAAAAGACATGAATGACGTTGACAATTACATGATATCTACCTTTGCATCTTTGATGCTTGGTGAAGGGTCAAAAGTCATTACAGTAAATGAACAAATATGCAAAGATTGTGAAAAACCGTTTGCAATGACAAATTCCTTGCTTATG
Organism: Picea sitchensis; assembly: GCA_010110895.2. NCBI lineage: Eukaryota > Viridiplantae > Streptophyta > Pinopsida > Pinales > Pinaceae > Picea > Picea sitchensis. The sequence continues at coordinate 66,099 of SNQJ01S0028714.1, forward strand.
CATTACCTTCACAAATTTGTCGCAACAATTAAGTAACAATTGTGAAGATCTTGATGGTTTTATAATAGAGGCTAGTATCACCAATGACGACTTTTGCACATATAGGAGAACTTGGGTTTAATTCAAACTCACTGGTACAATCCTAAAATGTTCATGTAGATTTAGATTGAGTTTAGTGAGCCTTGCCTAGAAGTTTGTTTGATTTAATGACAATGGTAGTAATGTTAAAATAAATTTGGAATACAAAAATGCTTGTTTGTCTGCAATCGTTCAATCAAGAAGTGCTGCTCTTAATGACTTGTGCAACACTTCACAATACAAAAATGAAGGTGGTCTTATCAATAATGAATGGAAAACAATTTTCAACGAAAACATTGAAGAGCACATCAATAATTTGTTGAATACAGAACCGCTAGATTTTGTTGACGATGACAAAGATTTAAAACTAATATATAAAACAATAGTATATGGCTATAATTAAGCCCATCTATTAGACGACCTAGTGAGCAAAATCATACAAATTGCACCTTTTGAAGGATTCAAACCATTGGGCATTTTCCAAGACTAAGTTCTTTGAAGAATTAAAATTTCCTACAGTATTTAATGGATCAAGTCGACTTGATGATCTTGTCAAGTGTTTTTTTTATCAGCGAATAGTGGGGTTTTTTTGAAGGTTTTGCCTTAGACAAGATATTAACTAAAAGCAATTGAATTTTTATAAATCAAGTTTCAGGGTTTGCTTTGGATTTCTGTTCTTAAGAAAGAGCTAAAAGGAAGAAAATTAGTTGCCAGAGATGTAAAGTACAAAAACAACATTGAGAAAGTATTAAAATTCTCAATTGCATATCACTTTCTCGAAAACGTATGTACCTTACAATATCTCAAAAACGTGAAGAAATGTCTTCATCAATGGGAGGATGTAACACATTGCTCCTACGTTCTTTGTGACTTTCATTAGTGTTGAACATCTTAGGCCTATGATGTGCCATGCATTGTAAGTGCCCAAAAACAGGTCTCTAGACAGACTTGAATAATGCATTTTTGAAGAGTATCGACTCATTGATTAGGAAGCATCCTGTCTTTGTAGTCGCTACTAAATACATAAAAACCTTTGAAGTTTAGTTTCAAGCATTGGTGAATTGTTTGGAGAACTAGCAGATTACTTCATCATTATTGAATTCCAAAATGGAGGCAATGAACATGAACACGAATATGGGTTGCTTTGGATCCGAGATGTTATAGTTTATTGACAAGATTCCCATAATGAGATTGCAAAATTTTTGAAAGGTATTTTCTAATTCAACTTCTCTTAATGACGATCTTAAAATTCAAACTCATCACCACACAAATTTGAGAGGAATATTGAAGATCCAATTAGATTTAATTTTCCATTTCCTCCAAGGGATAAAACTACTGTTCAACATCCACTGGAACATGGTCCCAACACTAGCAATGAAACAGCAAAAGAAATATTGTCTTTTACAACACAAAAAATATTATATAAGTATGTCCTTCGACATGTTCTTGTTTGACTTCAAAATAACTAGAGGTGAATACATTCTTTTCTTGCAATATTCTCAAATATGCACTGTTGTAGAATTATGGCATTCAAATATATATGCACAGTTAACCTTAGATGCTTATGCTACAATAACATATTGCAACGCTTACACCACAAAGATGGATCACACCATGACAACACAATTTTTAATAAAATAAAAAAAGGAATGCCTCTGTAGCAATGATGACAAAGTTGAAACTATTCACAAACTTGGAATTGCATTTCTTAACATGCAACACAATCTATGGTCAACAAGTTGTGCACATTGTCTTTGTATTCAAATTATAGGAAAACAATATTCATTAACACTGCGCAATTTGACAAAAGCACATTGTCTTGAAAGAAACAAAATTCTTAAAACAAGAACCTGATGATTCTGAGAGATTTGTGTTCTTTTGTTGTTGACAAATACATTGCAAGATCTCCTGAAATTGATAATATTTGTTTAGCCAAATATGCAACTTAGTACTCATTTTCAAATCCAAATCATAAGAAAAGAAAGCATCTGTGTCGTATGATACATTCTGCATAACCAACAAATTTACCCATTTTTTTTAGAAAAATCTTCTTGTATGTCCCAAATAGAGAAACTGAGAATGCATTGAAAGGAAAATATCAAACATGGTTGGATGCAAACTTGTCCCAAACAATACAAATAGATCCTATTGAACACAGGTTTATAGTTGAAACAACAAGAACACGGGGCGACATTGTCGCGTTCTCTGAAATAGGTGCATCTAGATCTGAACATATCTTTGCATTGGAAGCCTCTCTAGATCAACAACTCCATAGGTTTGTAGTTGAAGAACACAATATACATAAACGATCTAATCGACAAAATGATCTCTAGACAAACTCAAACTTAGTATACTAGTGTCGTTGAAACCATTAAACACCAATTTGTTCCGAGTTCAAAATATTATTATGACATACAAAAAAATCAATCAATAACAAAGGAAATCACAATGAAAAAGAATCATTGTTTTGAAAAAAATGAATCATAGTTGCATTCATTGGAAAGATTGCATACAATGTAAATGGCATCACAATACTTTAAGATTTATGCCTCTCTTTGAACCTATAAAAAATGCCTCCGCTAAACTATACTAGTATATTAGATCGAATGATTAAAACATATGTATGAAACCAACCAACACAACAATTGTATTAACCAACTCACCAATTACATTGCATTGGTTTCAATATATCCAAACAACACCTCTAACAAACTACTATTCTCGGATTTCAAGTAGATAACACCTACAACATAATATCTTGGACATAACAAGAATCCATTGGTGTCGTTATTGAACTTCTTATATTAATCTATTACCCTTAATAACTAAATGGATACGATTCAAGTTTATCTTTAAATTTGACATACTTATCATTACCAAGTAGTTTTTTCATTATGTTAGGAGTTTGCTTTGTTGTAGGACAAAATAAAGACAAATGTTTTCATTATCAACCGTATGATGTAATGGTGATGAACTTCAATATGCTTAGTTTTGGAATGATAGAGTGGTTTCTTCACCATCTTGAGAACACTTTGGTTGTCATAGAAAAAGTGAGGTTAGGGTTGTTTGGTCAAGTTGAAGATCAACAAATATCCTTCGTAACCACATTGCCTCACAACTTGTATTGACAACTACCTTGTATTATACTTCAGTGGAGGATAAGGCAACTGTAGGTTGGATCTTGCTCTTCCATGAAATTACCCCTAAACCAAGAGTGAACACATAATCTGTGGTTGACTCCTCATATCAATTGATCCAACCTAATTGGAATTAGTATACCCTGCTAGCATGAAGTCCATATATATCTGATATAGAATAAAACAAATCAAGGGTCCTTGACATATTAGAAGAACTAATTTTGTAGCTTGTCAATGTACTTCTCGAGGCTTTGACATGAATCAAAATCAATGCATATGGAGACATTATTTACCCTGGAACTAAATGGGAAAACCAACTTTGAACAAGATTAGTATTTCATTCGACTATCTATAGTTACAATGATGTTCCTCCTCTCCTTGGCGAAAAGACAGTGAAATTATGAGAGAAGTAGGAAATGAGGAGGTAAATGGGAAGATAACAGGATTAACTCATTTCATTTCTCACCTTTTTCTCCTCTGTATATTTTTCTCATTTCATTAAATTTTCAATTTGTTTTCTCAAGTTTTAATTTTTGTCTTATTTGACTTTACATTTACTTGTATTTAATATAGTTTATATAAATTTCAATATAGTTGTCGAGATATCTTATTGAGTCTTGAGTCTTATCATTCATTAGTTTAAGTTTCAGGTTTGTATCACACCTCCCCATTAAGAGGGGTTTTGGTCTGCAAAAGCTCAAAGGAAACCAATATGGATCAATGCACTTCTGTCTGCTTCTATGGAACATGGCAGTTAGACCACGGATCTGACTCTAAATTTGGCTCTGGCTCTGGCTCATGGCTTTGACTACTGGCTTTGGCTATGGTTTTAGCTAGCTTGTTCCCACACCGTAGAAATCTTCTCATTGACTATTAGTTATACAATCTCGAATCCAGAGTTCGGATTCAACATCCATTCCCATCTCCCTCTCTACCTTGGGGCGATCCTTCTCAGCAGGTCATGATGCCAAGTCGAGATGTTGGTCTTCTTTTAGTGCAACTTTGGTTGTGATCAATGCCTTACAATGAAGTAAAATCAATAATTCTGCGTGTGCTTTGAGGGAGGAAACCTCCTTTACAATATGTCCATACATAATACAATATGAGATGAGATAAGATGATCCTAAGACCCGAGGTATCCTTGAGGTATATAGGGAAAATGGAGGTACAAATATTAGAGATGAATTGCAATGAAGGGGTTCTAACTTACATGTAAATGCTCTTCTAAAATGTAATAATTAGATGGGGACTTGAAGCAAGGGGTTATACCCTATGGGATTTGTCTGGGATTAACATGCCCCTCCCATGTCTCCATGAAGAAATCATCTTCCCATGTTGCCTCTTCTCTTGGTTCTCTTACATTTGATTAGGTACTTTGTAATTGATGGGATTTCAAAGGCTTTTATTAATAGTTTACACCTTTGGGATCTTGTCGATTATCTTCGAAATAAACATGGAATACTAAGTTTACACTTCTTAATCCATGGAAATGAATAAGTGAGTCATGATCTTGAACGTGGGGACCTATAGGTATCTTCAATTACCTTGGAATGATTGTTGATAACTTTTGGAGATCCATTGGAACATAAGGTCTAGATTTTTGAACATCTACTAAGCACAATTATGCAATTACACCATGGTGTCCATTTTGAGTAATTTTTCATGTTGTTCTGAGAGATTATCACTTTAGGGTTTCCTTGGATACCTCTAAGCTCAATTTCCTTACTTTCCAAGGAAAATCTCATGAAATGATATTGAAAATTAAAGGAGTCATTGTTCCCAATGGTTAGCAACCATTGGACCTAATGGAAATCGTGAGACTGTATCCATAAAATACTCCCCATGTTGAGCTTAATACTATGGCACTGCCCATAATAATTTATGGTACCTCCATCTACAATCATTACTTGGAACTCAGGTGTTGAGATATACAAAGGAATTGAGATCTTTTGCTAGTTTGTGTGATGAAATTATGGAGTATTACCATAATCAATCAATCTTCATTACCTTTTATTTTTTGATGTCTCTTGTATCTTGAGGGTTTGTGGAGTACTAAATGCGAGTTAATGCATGACAAGATATTTTTGGAGCAGCCTCTTCTATATCTATATCTTGTAGTGGTCCCAATACCTGATCTTCTTCCTCTTCACAATCTATGTATAATAATTTATTCTCACGACATTTATTCCCCTTATTATATTTGTTGTTATAATTGAAACATAGTCCTTTTCTCTTCTTTCATCCATTTGTTGCATTCTTAACCTTGTTGGTTGAGGTATGCTATCTTCTTCCTCTTCACAATAAATTATTCTACATATATTGTAGAATAATTTCTTCTCACAGCATTTATTCCCCTTACTTGCCTGTACAATTGAAACATAGTCCTTTTTCTCTTCTTTTCATCCATTTGTTGAGGTTATAAGTGTTGGTTGAAATGCGGCTTGTCTTATGACCCCAAAGAAGATGTTTTCTTCTTTGTGTATGCTCCAATGATATATATTTGATAGCCTTCTTTTAGCTTGAATAGCCAAAACCATTTTGCATGAAAAGCCCTTAATATTTGTAGATGTCTTAAAATCATGTTTGATGTCTTCTTTTAATCCACCCATGTAAGATTCAAACAAATTTTCATCACTTATGTCATCCCTGCCGGCTAACACCTAAAATTGATTATAATCTTCAATATCACCTAGTTGCTTGATTCTTTTCAATTGACTAAAATGAGTCTTGTTCCCAAACTTTTCCATAGTGTGCTTGAGAGTCTCTTGTAAATAAACCCCAAGTGTAGTGATATAAAAGGGGTCGCCTTTTCACTATCCATTGATACCATTGATATGGTTTTATCTCAAAGTTCGAGGTTTCTATGTGAATCCTTTTTCTATCATCCATAATATTGTAGCAGTTTTCGAAATATTGCTCTATTTTGTTCACCCAGGTAAAGACCTATGCTCTATCAAACTTCTTTAATTCAATCTTGGAAAGTTGAATTTAGGACCCTCACAATAATTAAATCCACTATTAGAGTTAGATTCACTAAATGGTTTATTATTGGTAGTTTGTTCAACATTAGTAATACCTTTATTTTCATGAGTTCCTTGCATTTTGATATCTCCTTTGGGGAGTCTCTCATCTAGAGCTTGAAATATCATGGAAGACATGAAATTTTTCATTTCTTTCATGGAATTTTGTATTTATTCTTTATTTCATCCATCTTTCCTTTCTATTTTACTTGAATTTTTTTTTGTGAGTTTACCCAATTATTAGACTTGTCACTCAAATCAAAGTTGTTCCTCCAATTTAACGTATTTATGTATGTCCTCATTTCTTCTTGAGTCATAGATGAGACTTCTGGAGGTTTAATGGTGTTGTCATCTTGCACAGGACCCATGTGGAATAATAATAATATTCTATTCTATTTTTATCACAAATTTTGAATCAACACAAACAAATATTCCAATTTAAAAAATCATGCCAATTGTAAGTTACATATCTTTCAACCCTTAATTTGGAGTCCGTCCTCCTGGTCAGCCTCCTTATGATATGAGTATGAATTTTGGCCCTTATGAGTCTAAAATTTCACATCACTAGCGTAATACTCCGATATGTCCTCTCTTCAATGCCACAAGTCAAATTAGGATGTTAAAATCGAGGATTAGAATTGCTTCCCCACATTATATTTTTGGCCTTTCGAGTCCTAAATTGTACAATGTACCTACATTACAATATTTGATATCTGTTTCTTAAAATTTTACCAGAAATACTACAAAATGTTCTCTTTCCAATGAAACCAGTCTCACTAAATTTGTATCATTTTTGAAAGAAGATATGATATTTTACCCGTATCATTTGAGACTAGTTAATGGGACTAGTGAGATACCATATCTTCCACATGGTGTATCATCTCCGAGAAAGTATTAGCGATATGATATGAAATGTTTGCCACAAATACCTTGATATGTCTATAAAATATCCTCCAAGAGGTTCTGTGCGGATCATCTCTAGAAAAAATATAACAAAAGCGATATGATGACATGCTTGGAAAAACACCCTAGGATTGATGAGCTGTGATGTGCAAATGTGTGTTATGAACCAAGTGGCTAGAAAATGATAAAAAAATCAATAACTTAGGTCCATGGGGAAAACCTCCTTTTACAATAAATCCACTTTAGAATAAAATATGATATGAGAGAAGATGATCCTAAGACTAGAAGTCTGCTTGGTATATATATGGGAAGACAAAGGGTACAAATAATGAAAGTGCGATGAGGGTTAGAGCCTACCTACATGATATAACAGGAAATCTAATAGTGGAGTAAGGGGCCAATAGGGTTTATACTAACATGGAATTGTATATATGGATTTATCTGAGGGCTTAACAAACCCCAACAGTTTCCATCATAACAAATTTCCCAGAAGAGGAAGTGGTTTGCCTTCTTCAATGGGATCAATTGCTTCCCATGATGGAAAAAACTCTTTGGTGCCTACACATGTTTTCAAACAAACCATGGAGTTCTCATGAACTCCTCTAAGATCATTAATCTACATTGTGCACCAATCTTTGACACAACTCCAAGATGGGGTTTTTCAAATACAATACCAGAAATAAGAACTGGATTGTGGCCGCCCTTGGCATCAACATGTTGTCCATATTATTGGTGTCACTAACCTCTTTTGCTGCTACAATTCCTTGAACAACTTCTTCTATTTGTATTGGAGATCTGAAAGCCTCACCTCATCCCTTGCATCACTTCCTCTCCACACCTTCTTGGTGTTACACATGAAGTTGCACCCTACAGTACCTCTCCTAAATTAACCATTAAAGTGTCATATAAGTGTCTCATACATATTGACACCATGGAATAACCTATGTCCTGTCCCTAGTCAATGTGGATGAGATGCTGAAGCCAAAATACCAAGTACATAGGGTGTGTGTATTCATGGAAAATAAGTCAGAGTTAAGTGTGTGAATGAAATATGCATGAATAATTATTAATATTCATGAAAAGAAAAGTAATTAAATGAGAATCTCCCTCACATTTGGTTTCCTATTTTTTAGGGAAGGTGGGATCCATGGATGGTTGAAATATTTCCCTCCTTAAAATCCTTGAGAAACATTTCCTCCCCAAAATCCCCAAGAGATATTTTCTCACTAAATATATTAGAGATCCCTTTCTTAGTGGATCGATGAGATCCTCTCCATCTTTGGTTAAACCTCCAAATCCTATATAATGAGAGTTTTCCATAGAGGAAGGAGATAGAGGTTGGAGATATAGGCTTGTGATCTCATGAGAAGTGATGGGAAAGTATTGTGAAGCATCTAACCTATGATATCATGGGAAGATGTAATTTGGAACATCAACATTCCGTGTGTGTGAAGCTGTTTAAGCAAGGGTTTTGGACAAGGAGAGCTTGATGGTTTTGCCTCCATCTATGGTTGTAAGTATTCTTCATTTGTTGTTCTCATTAATACAATCAATGTGACTGCATTTCTTTCAAACTTGTACTTGCTCCATATAAGTTTGTACTTGATGGAATGGATCTATGTTTAGCTAATCTCGATGAGTAGGAAGTCTTTTTGTACTTTTGTTTGTCATGCAGGACCTACCAAGGAGCTCAAAATCGAAGAAGCTCATCACAGCCTTGCGGGGACAAACAGCGTTCATAAGGTACATGCCTTCTTCCTTCTCTTTTGTTCATCAACTTGACTAGTTAGATCTAAAATGGAGTGTCCATGTTAAGCACCTTGTCTTAGAGTTAAGGGTCCCAGCTCTCAAGAGGAGATATACACAGCTCTATGAGGGAGATTTTCCTACAACACTTAGTTGTTCAGTTTCTTGGGTGAAGCTGGGATGAAGTTTCCAACACTTATCTTCCCAATGTATACTCAACTTTCAGTAATTGGAAGCATTTCTTGTTCTACTACAAGGATTGCTCGACATACTCCTCCTCTCCATGTGTCTATGAGTTCGGTGTTGGATTATATAAGTCTTCTTGGAATTCCTCTTTTGAAAGTAATCTGTTTTGTGGCATGTGGCTTGATTCTCCCACCACTTGATGGCCTTTCCTCCTACAAAAGGAGCATGCCTCTGCATACCAATAGTTGGAAACATTATGGCCTCTCTTCCTGCATCAATGGAAAAAAGAGGAATGTCTTGTTTAGGAAGACCTCTGGTATTTTTCTTCTTCTTACCTTGGCTGATATGTTTGTTGATTCTTTTGAGTGATGGTGTAGCATACCAATAGTTGGAAACATTATGGCCTCTCTTCCTGCATCAATGGAAAAAGAGGAATGTCTTGTTTGAGGAAGACCTCCTGGTATTTTTCTTCTTCTTACCTTGGCTGATATGTTTGTTGATTCTTTTGAGTGATGGTGTAGGTTGAGTCTTCAATATCTTCCCATCATCACCCTTCTTCAATTTTCCAAAACAAGGATGAGGTGGTGGTGGGATTCCAACTTCACTTACGACTACTACTCCTTCTCATGATAAGCATACCAACTCAACAATGTCTTTAGCCTTTACAAAAATGGTCTTCATGGTCATGGGATTTTACATTCTGCCATTGAAGCCTAGGAATTCATGCTTGTCCCTCTATGCTTCTACAATAGGGCTTAAGATTCCTTGACTTGTCTTGGCTATCCCTTGTCTATCATAACTCATATACCTTAGGAGCTTTGAACCAATGCCTCTGGTATGCTTTTCAAAGTCACCAATCTACTCTATAGAATTGTCTATGGGAGGTGAGCTTACTAGGGTGGTGTCGGTCAGGGTGTTGACACATGCAATGACAATTAAATGTTGTTGTAATACCCCTATCTCACCCCTTTGAACTCAATCTTGTTTATATTGTAATTATGTTTTTCATTACTACATTTTGTTTCATGCCACGAGGTAGACTTACCATGGTGATTTTAAAGACATCTAAACATGATCATTATGAATATAATGAAAGGTTCCAAGGCTGATTGGAGGGAGGAAACACCAATAGGGCTATGAGTCCACTTGAGGGGAAAGGTGAGGAGGTCTAAGGGGGGAATTGACCTATGTCTCATGGTTACTACTATATCATATCTACAACCGCATTCATGTGATTGTCATATTAATATTCTATCATAATATTTATGATATTATAATTATGGGCCTAGTGAAATGATTAATTGCTTTAAATAATTATTTCTTATCATTAAATACCTACCTCCTATATTGAAGAAACTAATTCCTATATTCATGCAATCAAGGAGAGTTCAACTAGGACTCTTGATTCCTATCATTAAGGAAGTGGAAGAGTTGGATTAGGACTCTTACTTTCCCTCTCCTTCATTCATGCAAAAAAAAAAAGAGAATTCAAATTAAGAAGAGAAGGTGGAGGAAAAATGGGAATTCTTGAGGAGATAATAGAGTTCTTAATGAAAAAAGAGAAACTCAACTATCATAGGATCCATGGAGATATAAAAGAGGCACTATCATGTAGAACTAGACACCGAGATTGAGGAGGGAAGTACTTTCTTGAACCTCTACACTTTTGTTGGCTTTTTGGGTTGGTTTGGAAGTTTGTGGTAAAGAGAAGAGTGATTTGGGAGTTTTGACAACTTTTCTTTTCTCTGGTGGTCTCATAGCCCAACACAAGGGTGACATTCACAAAGGGTTTTCTTATGGTTGGGAGGAAAATTGTTCACCCACAATTAGTTACCTTGGAACTCATTTTATGAAAGATAAGTGTATTATTTTTATTTATTAATATTTTAATCATGATGAAATGTATATGCATGTTATCATTATTTATTTTGAGCTCATGCCATGGAAATTGTGTCGATGTCATTGTGTGAATGGTTTTTGTTATAAGTTATTTATTGCAAAATTTGTATAAAAATGCATTGATAAACCTCATGCATGCAAAATGTTTGTAGAAATGCATTGAAAACCAATTTTGTATTTTTAGTGAAACTATTTCATATGGAGTCTAACAAAGACCAAATTTGGAGTGGAGTTAGCTAGTACATATCCCCACATGCTCACCAAAAATTGGCCTCTTATTTTCTTGTATAGCCCTTAAAAATGAAAAATGGATGTAGCTGAAGTTCTACAATAAATTGACCATACAATGTCCATTGGTGTTCAAATTTTAACAAAATGTAGCTGACATCAATACCTACAAGTTCACCAAAAATCAACTTCATATTTTCCAGCATGACTTCTAAAAACACAAAATTGTTGTAGATGAAATTCTACTATAACTTAGCCATATGGTTTTCATTGATGTTAAAATTTTAACAACAAGTAGATGACATCAATATCTACATGTTCACCAAAAATAAACTTAAGATTTGTCCATATGACCCCTAAAAACAGAAAATGGTTGTAGATGAAATTCTATTATAACTTGGCCATACGGTGTCTGTTGGAATTCAAATTTTAAAATAAATTAGATGATATCAATATCCACATTCTCACCAAATTTTAGAATTAGATTCATCTATTTCATTCCCCAAAAGGTGAAAATACAACCAGGTCAAGAAGGGCAACTCAAATCCCCCATACCCCAGACAATTTGTGTTTGTTGTATATGAAAAGTCTTGGAATTTGATGTGAATGTTTTTAAGGGATTAAATGAGATGATTTTTGATTTATTTGAACCATTTTTACTCTCACATTGGATTCTTGAAAGAAGGAGGATGCTAGACCCCCCATACCCTTGAAATTATATGAAATCTATGCATAGATTATTGTGTAAATGATGTAAATGATTTTGAAGATTATTTTGAGGAATTCACCTCTATTGTATGATGGATTGTATCATGTTTTGGCCTCAAAACTTTGATTTTCTTTTCTATAAGGTTTTATGCCATTTTGTATAACCATGTATTAGTGAGTAATGAGGGAAGATGTCTGTAGATTAAATAATCATTAGACAAGAACCCTATAGATTTAAAAAAAAAAATCATTTGCTTATGTTTAAAATTACTGTAATGATCATGGAATCACACTTCTAGTCAAGGGAGAAGGTGTTATATGCATGAGATTAAGGACCTTAACCTTAAACCCTAGGGATGTCCTCTTTTGGAGAGAACATGACCTCCATCTAAGAGATTCTAGGGAATTTATGAGTTGAAGTGATTAAGGAACTTCTGAAATAGAGTCAATTTGTGAATCATATGCTTATGCTTATCGCAATTTGGTTATGATATCTATGCTTAAGTGTCACCATCTTAAAAAGGTATTATGTGGCAAATGGTGAAGTGCTAGTTCTAATTAAATTGAGATCTTCAACTTGATTTTATTGTCTAGAGAAGTTACAATCTAGACCTTGCATTTAAAGATGTAAAGCTTGACCTTATTTTGACTAGTGTAATTCCAAACTCTATCACAATAATTAACAAGAATATTTTCTATGTTGTAAATAGTCTTAATGTGTTTTATTTTAATTTGCATACTGCTTCCATCAATGAAATATTACACTAGTAGAGCCTACTTTTGATATTAAGGATGAAGGTATGTTACAATTTACCTACTTCTCAGTGCTCTTGGACAATTGCTTGAGCCTTTCCAAGGCCTCCTACTTCTCTACCAACTCTTTTTGCGATTGTGCCATCTTCTGCATAAGGCTATCCACTTTCCAGCCATCCAACTAAATGAATTTTTCTCCCAAGTGTGCAAGTTGAACTTCATGCTCATCCCAAACAACCATGACTACTGTGAGGGATTCTTGTTATTCTTCAAAATTCTTCTTGAGAAATGGAAACAATTTGGTAGAGGTGTCAAGGTGATTCTCCATCTATACCAGTCTCTGATTGAACATATGGACCTTCTCTTTCAAGTGCTCATTCTCTTCCTGAAGTTGAGCATTGACAACCCTTAAGTATTCCAAATTTTCTTTGCTTGATTTTACCATGTTGTGGTTTGCACTATTTTGTTCAAAGTATTGGTAGCTGTCACAATCAAGCATGCAAATGCTTTGATACCATCTGATCCGTAAATGGTAGGCCCAGGGCTCGTCTACCTCACCAACACAGATCCTTTGCAAAATTCACTTTTTGTTCTCTATCCAAGTCTAAGATAGAGTGCTCTATTCTCATAAAGGCCACTAAGCCTTTGTTTTTTCCTTTTACAAGGATCTCTCTTCTCTTGGATTCTAATCCTTCTCTTAGTTGTAACATACACACAACGACCAGTGGAAAATGTGATAATAAAATGTATCCCACTGTCCAATATGCCAATCAACGCCGTGTTCTAGCTTCCGTGCTCAATCCAATCTAGGTGCAACTGAGTTATGTCTTCTGAATTGATTGGCTAGCTCTAAGGATTGGGTGTAATGAAAAATGTTGTTGTATTTTTTGTTTGTGTAATTCTAATTCACCGCCTCTTCTACAACCTCACAATGCAACGCCTTCCATAGCCATAGCTTCCGTAGCTTTAGCTTATGTAGCAAACAAATTATGTAGCAAACTGCTTCCATAACAAATGACTTCTTTAGCAATTCTTTGATGGAGAGAGTTCTTATAGCCAGTGAGGTAAGTGGGGATGCCCAACTATAGGGAAATGACCCAATAAAGTAAAAACACATACTAGTTGGTAAAAACAACATTCTGAGACATCTAATGGGTCATCCAATGATAAATAATGCTCATCCTGACAACCAAGTCAACCAACAGTAAATGAAACGTTTAGTGGGCAGATTTAATGGCTCATCACTGGGTAGAAACACCCAAAGGAAAAATTGAGTCACTTAGTAGTGGATAAATACATCTAGGGGCGAATTTAGGCACTCAAAAAGAGAGAAAAACATCCAAGGATGAATTTAGATGCTCAACAATGAGCAAAAACTCCCAAGGATCTATAAATTCTCCCAAGTAGTAAACAATGTTCCCAAGCAATAAGTAAAATGCCCAACAATTGGTTCTTGGTGTGTACACATGGTGTGCATCCCATATAGATTTTGTACGGCTTGTGGGTGAGAGAGAAATTCCCAAGTATAAGTGAGCTCGCCTAGGCATAGAGAAAAAGTCGTTTAGACACTTGACATTAGAGGAAAACATCCTAGGGTGAGTTTAGACACTCAAAATCGGAGAAAAATGACTTGGAGGCAAAAGGAAGCTTCCTAGCTAAAAAAATGACCCAACAAAGTCTCACATAAACCAACTAGTCTATTGGGACACCCAACAATGAGAGAATGACCCATCAATGAGGAAAGTGTCTAGCCAACTCTTAAAAGTCCCCAACATTAAACAAATGATACATGTGCACTTCAAAATACAAGAAAACAACGAACATTCACCCCTTTGAGAGAGAAGGTGACTTACAAGAGAGAGAAAAATGAATTTAGAAACTTTTGCAACAACTATGGATTGAGAACCGCTAATTTTCCCTCTCCAAAATCATTCAATGATGGGGAAATGAGAGCTTTTGGATTTATGGAAACCGTTACATTCTGCAAGATGAAATACCATCCACACTACATATGTAATGAGTTCTCATCTCATTAAACTCCTAAGAGAAACACTTAAAACACTAGAAATAACTTCATATACTATAATTGCACGTTAACATAACCACATACACAACTCATAGATCAAAATCAATGCATATGGAGACAATATTTACCCTAGAATCCAAATGGGAAAACTAACTTTGAATGGGATCAATATTTCATTCAACTATCTTTGGTTACAATGTTGTTCCTCCTTCTCTCCTTGGACAAAACACTCTATGGGAGTGAAATTGATGAGAGAAATAGCATGACCTAGGGTAATGGGAAGGCTAACAGGATGACCTTTCATTTCCCATTCCTCGCCCTTTTCTCTCTTTTATTATTTTTTCTCATTTCATTAATTCTCATTTTTTTTCTCGCATTTTAATTTTTGTCTTATTTAACTTTACATTTACTTGTCTTTAACATAATTTAGATAACCTTCATAAGTTGTCAAATTGTCTTACAAGTACTGAATCTTACCCATTCATTTGGTTTTGATCCATTTCAGATCAAGTAGAGCTAGCATGAATGGAATTGACGTAAGAAATGGGTGTTACGAATTTGAAAGTTCCCATGAGGGATAGATACATTCCAACACCCATATTATCAGTGGCCTTTTGAGAGTTACCAATTAAAGGGAAATTATAACCTACCAACGCAATGGGGTCAATACGTGAATACGATAATTGATCAATAGTTACAATTTTCCCTTCATGGGGAAAAGAAAGAGCCCATAATACTAAGGAAACTATATCTATCATATCATAGGTCCAGCTAGGTCCCAACACAATATTGCAATTGATTGGAGCTTCGACTACTTCAAATTCAATGGATACAACCCCCCCTTAGTTGGATAAGAAAAAAGGGGAGGATCCCATGGGCCCTAAAAGAACGTCCATTGAATACAATTTATAAGGTGGGAGATGAGTAAATCTCAGGGGAACAAATGGTTCACCAACATGACAATGACACGACACATTTTGAAGCACCCTCATCGACAACCATTCTAAAGATATTTTTTGTGCTATACACGACTTTGGATCTGAAAAGCGATGTGGTAAGGAAGTCGATGCTTCACATTAGTAGTGTTGAACATTATCATTTGAGAACTTGAGGAATCAATAGCTTCGGTAGTTGATAGCAATGCACTCCATTGTGCTAGGCAACTTTGGAGTACTTCCAAGGCCAGCATAATGCATGACACTTGGGATAAATCTTCTACAATTGAGTAGTTCTAGGCAACCCAAGCATTCATATTGTGCAGAAACCTCTTAAGCACACCCTTAGGTATGCATGTAATTGTTTCCATTGGAGGTTTCTCCATGTGTAAATGATTTAGCGGTTCAGAGGAGTCCTTCCCTTTGGAGGTAGACTCAATATTCTCATAATTACAAGCCGTAGTCGAAAAGTAAATCTCTAATTCACACATGTGAACATTTGGGGAGTTATTATCCTACAAGGGTGCCCCCTGGTTACCCCCTTGTTGAAATCCATAGTTACTTGAAGTTCCCATATCCATCTGCTGACCTTGAGGGAAAGGATTACTTAACATGGTAGGTTATTTTTGTGCCAACAAATGTTGAGCCTCTTCAAGTTTGGGGCATTGGTGTGTTAAATGGTCTTCCTGGAAAAACTTGCAAGGAAACTTAACTTTATTTTTATCCTTGTTTACCCCACCAACATTGTTATTGGTTTTTTTTGAATTATTATTAACCCCACCTCCTTTCTTATTACCCTTGTTCTTCTTCTTTCCCATGGGTTGCTGGTTACCCTTCGGATTCGTCGATTGTATAGTGTGAAAATCAGAAGCTTGAAGAGGGAGAGAGGTCGAAGCATGATCTTGACTAACTATGGACATATGTATATACATGTTCTTTATTTGGTTTGCTGCCAGACTCACAACGACATTATCTACGGAACCCACAACACCATCGACATGTGATCTAGGATTTGGTATTGGAGGGTATGTGTTGGGTCTCGGTGCATTTGGAAATATTTCATATAGAACCCTAGACTGAGAATAGATCAAATCTAATTGTTGGACTTTGAATATTTCTTGTTCTTCAGTCATCACTCCCAAAATAGAGACATCTTTGGATATGGAAGGTAACAAATATTTTAAGAACCATTTAAAAAGGAACTCAGGAGGGATATGGGATTTTATCATTCACTTCCTTCTCTACCACCCTTGGATGTGGTCGGATATGTGGGTAGCATTATCCTACCTAAAAGTAGACAAGAAGTTAGTCTGGGCATCATACCAAATAGGAAGTTATAAATGGTTCAAGAAAATCCTATCTAATTCATGAAAATTGCTAAATGACGCTCCTTTTATCTCTATATACCATTTCGCGGCCACCTTGGTGAAGGTGCGTTGAAATTTTATCAAT
This sequence comes from Picea sitchensis, assembly GCA_010110895.2. NCBI lineage: Eukaryota > Viridiplantae > Streptophyta > Pinopsida > Pinales > Pinaceae > Picea > Picea sitchensis. The sequence goes on from SNQJ01S0028714.1 coordinate 83,170, forward strand.
CTGATAGAGTTGTCCATTAGTAAATTGGATGATCACCATAAGTGGTATGTTTTCATGAGATCTTCTAACTCCTCACCAACATTCCCTTCAAAATTTTGAATGTCTGATGGTAGTTTGGTTGGGACTGGAGGCCAATACTGATTGTGACACACTGGATATTTAGTGAGTTTGGAAAGATTTGGAAAGTTTAAATTTGCTAGAAATGGAAGTCATGGTTGTGGCATAGAGTTTCAACTTTTGGTGTTGTAACCCCCTAGATGGTTGGTACTTGGAAAAGACTATTCTGGAATGTTGCTAGTGCCAAGTTTCCAAGTAGTTTTTGGAGGATGACCAAGGTTTTGATTGTGACTTTGAGCTCCCTAACCATAAGGAGGAAAACCTACACCCATTATATTTCCAAATTGTTGGAAAGGGTTTTCCCTAGATGACATCCCATGCAAAGAAAAATTTCCTTGCATAGAGTTCCAAGAACTTTGGAAGGGATTGATCCCCTTCGACATTCCAAAAGATGAGAAAGAACTACTCCCTTGATTTCCAAAAAAGGAAAAGGGTTAGAACTTATTGGCATGGAAGGATATTGGAAAGTTCCACCCATATGATTACCCGATCCTAAGAAAGGATTGGTCCCCATAAAATTTCCAAAAGATGGAAGAGTTCCACTTCCTAAGGAGGGGTTTGATGGAAGGATGTGCCCCCCACACCACAAAAAACCATGCAAGGGAGTTGAAGAACTCCTTGCTGTCAAACTAGTATTTGGGAAGACTGGGGTATAACTAACAACAACATGTGGCATGCCAATAGTTGACATCCCAAGCGAGAAAGCACCTGAAACAAAGGATGTGGAAGATGGAGAACTCATGCCTTAGATGGGCCCAATTTGAGAAGGGATCAAGCCTACGACATATGTCCTCATTGTGGCATGGGAAGTGCTAGTTGCTTGGGTAGTTAGAAGAGGAGAGGAGACTCCTCCCCTAGAGATAGACAATGAGGGGGGTATGTATCCCCCCTGATCCTAAAACATTTGAAGTTTTTTCCATACTAGACCACCGAAGAGAAGGATTGACAATGTGACTTGGACTACGAGAAGTTGGAATCTACTCTAGGATATGACTATCAGGTCCAGTGAGGGGAGGATTAAAATGTCTTACAAATCCCTTAGCTTGGAGATCTTCTACACTAGAAACACCTCCCGTGGGATGGTTCACATCCGCATAATATGGCTCTATTGGTTAAGATGAACCAGACTTGTCTAGTCGACACCTTTGAGGAGGTGGCTCCACCCTTTCTGGTGAAAGACCACAGGTCCTTGAATAATGGAGTGGTCTATCAACCACTTTGAATCGAGGATTCAAAATTAGCAATAAAGAGACCATAGAAGGCCAACTAGACAAACATAGCACACCACTAAAAAGTATCGAGATAAATCAACACACACAAACTACTTTTCCAAAGACCAATGTAGGTGGATTACGTCTTGGGTCCGAAGTAGAGAAAAGTTGAAAAGGACATTTTCAAATACCGATATAGGTTTATTGAGTCCCAAGACCGATCAACGAAGGAGTGAGAAACAATTATTGTAACTTGCACACAATGTTCTATTAAGGTGCAAGAGTCTTTGAGAAGATGAATACCCTCCAAATGAATCGAGGTGATGATTGGTTTTTTGTCTCAGGTATCCCCTCACGTTCACCTATGTGGAACCTAGGGAAGATGACTAAAGATACCGAATCACAATAAATGACCAGGGGGAAAAATCGTGGGTTAGGATCATGCCTATGGGCAGGGTAACTTGGCCTGAAACTTCATGAAGCGATTGTCCATAGAGAACCTTGAATTTTATAAGTCCTCATACAAGTGGTAATCCATAGACGTTGAGATAAGTGAGAGAGGGGATATCTCTTTCCCTCACACGACCTAGTGCTTGACTGCTGTGTTAGAGAAGCTTCCCTGGCAACACCTATGCATTATTGGATTTTAGCACTCAATAATCAAAATATATGTTGAGTTGAGTGCCCTTGGAGAGTTAACTCTCCAATCTATTCCATGGCCCTAACCTAGACATGTTGACGTTTCTAATAAGAAAATACTCTATTATATTTTAATCAACGTTCGTTTCAATGTATGTTGTTTACTTAGGGAACATAAGTGAAACTAGTAGTGATTTAAAGGACTCTTGCATAAATCATTTGATAAGAACATTATCATTTCATTAAACACAATTATTCATCAATGTAAAATTATAATCATGAACAACTAATGCAAACTATAAACCTTTATATGCAATCTTTTTCTTTTCAAACATGCAATCACAACTACAATTTTATTTTCAAAAGACTCACTACTTCACACAACTCAAAAACCTAAATTCCCTTGCAACAAAACAACCTCTAAATGCAAAATATGAAGGAAGACAAATGCTTCTAGAAATATATTTTTTCTCTTTAAATCATGAACGCAAAACAAAACACTAAAAGGGAAAGACCTATCTAACAATAAACTAGTCTATTCTTTCTTTCTACTAAAGCTATAAATCAAGAAAAAAGATTTTGAAACAAGGAAACATTTTCTTTTTAAGCTTGAAAAACAAGAATTCAAGAATGAAAAGAGATGAACTCAAATAAAGAAACTCTGGTTTCAATTATGACTGCAAACAACAACCAAGAAACCCATAAAACTAAGGATAATACTCTCTTTCAATTATGCAATTCAAAAAGATATTAAACAAACTTAAAAAGGAAAAAAAATATTATTTTCTTTAGTTATAACACCAAAAAAGACTTCAACTAACTTCACAAGCCAATAAACATCTTTCAGAAAAACCAAGGAATCAAAAAAGAAACCCAGGAAGTGAGATCAAGGCTAACAAGAGGCTAGAAGGTGGAGAGAACCACTTCCTAGAATTCATACACTAATGTTATCTTAATAGGTAGTGTATGTATGCTACTGGTTCCTCACAAACAAGCATATATATGAAAGTTTAGGTAAGGAAAGGAACGTATGTAACTTAGATTTACCAAAAATATTTGGAAAATGACTAAACTAGGACCC
>SNQJ01S0028714.1:95773-121630 GCA_010110895.2 Picea sitchensis
TGCAATGAATTTAAATTCTGGATCCAATGTCTTTGTTGTTCCTTCGAGAGATCCCAGAGCTCTTATGACTCATGCATAGTCAGGAGGAAAAGAAAAGTTGTACTCATACATGACATAAGATAACTGGTTCATAATACCCTGGAAATCCAAGTTTGATTTTTTTGATTGATCATGGAAAAATGTTTGCAAAGCATCAACAATAGTATTTATCTCTGTTCCCTCGGGAAAAAAACCAAGTGAAAGAAAATCATTTTCCAAACCCAAAGTGTCACGATTAATGAAGTGTACAAGCTTATGAAACATAGTTCGAGAGCCATGATAGTTTCAAAAAGAACTCTGCACTAACAATTTGTAATGAATTTTCTTCCATGTGAATGATCATGTAACTTTCTTTGAATGTGTAGCGGTAACTCAGCGGGAGCATGCGAGACTTTGCGCAAGCAACTGTGAATAAGGCAAATGCATAGATCAACAATGGTGATATAAGGGTCTTTGGACAAGTGTGTCATTGGTGAAATAAGACGACGTGAATAATGTGATGAGTGAGTAACATTCTCTACTTAGTAGTAAGTAAAGTGTCACAATAAATTCACTTACGAACAATGCGCCAATATTTAACGAGAAAAAGTAAAACTTTGCGCAAGTAGTGTGACTAGAGAGGGAGCTTGGCAACGCTTTGCTGGCTAAGTCATGTTGACAAAAATTATCATCAACATAACCTTCAATGTATTTATCTTTCCCTTTTGCAATGTGCTTAACCTCTAACTCATTGTCTTTTATAGTGAAACTGTCATGTGTTGCTAAAAAGGTTTGGTTGTTAGCTAAAGCATTACGAGTTTTATAAATCTTTTTAAGACACAAGCTTCATTTTCTAAAGGAAATATTACAATTCTCTTTATCCTTATGAGTTAAGATGTTTCTCCAAAAAAATTAGGCTCAAGTTTTGAACTATCATATTTTATTTTTAAATAAAATATTTCTTGATTTTATTAAAAAACGAAGAATTGTACATGCATTTCATATAAAATGTTGTAGCAACAGTCTCCACAAGCACATATATATATTTTTAAACTATAAATGAAATTTTATATTATATAAGGGGCTATGTCGGGGCAAGCAACAAAGTCAAAAGGTTTTTACAAAAATTGGGCTCATGACCTGTAGATTCACATGCTACTGATATGTTATGTAACTTCCTAAAAGACTTCCAAACACTATGATTACTAATTTATTTTACACACTATCCTTAAAAAAAGATAACTTTAAAATACATCAACTATGGAATGACTCATTATCTGGTATATCTTGAACTCCATCACGCATTGGTGGATTTCCTTCCACTTCCATCGACACTATGTCACGACCATTTTGATCTTCCTCTATAATCCCGTGGAAAGAGATTGTCGAAGCTTGGTTAATGGATGCCGACTGAGTGTGTTGGGGCAGAACCAACAACCTTGTAACATGCAATTTTTTAGGATCAATATTTACATTCTATTTTGTTTATTTCATTATAAAATATTAGTAAATTAAATTGTTTTTTTTTGTATATTGTTTTTATGGAGTTATAAATTTAACAAATTGTTGTCTTTTGGATAAGAGGTTAAATTGTAACTGAAGATGGTATTTGGTTTCATGGATAGGATTTAGGTTATATGCTACTTAAAAATGCATCATCTCACTGGAGGTAGCTTCGATGCTGACTGCAAAGGATACTGACTTTCTTGTGAATACTATTTAGGCTGAAACTGCCCTTTGGTCTTGAAGTAAGACCTAAAATTGCTTCTAATTGTTATTGCAATTTTTGGCACACCATATGCATCATGCTTTGGTGGCCTAACCTTTCCCTTTGAAGACTCAGTTTCCCCATTTTTCTCAGTCAAAAGTAAAAAATTCAAAATTTTGTACATATACGCGGGCTATAGTTATACAACTTGTGTATATGAAGGTTGCTCCATTACAAACCACGTACAACAAGTTTTGTGATCAAAATTAAAAATATTTCGGATTTTCCATGCCAAGTCATGGGATCCATGATCCTTGGTCCTTCATATGCTCAAAATGCTCCGATTCGACCCTTCAATTCTCTTTGGAGGCTATAAATTGAGCCATATACAAGCCTTGAAGAAGGAGAAAAAATTGAGAGCAAGTACACTCTCGAGAAATTTTGCCTCATATTACATCCTTGAGTTTGCATCCCTTACTCCTTTAAGTCTAAACTCTCCTTATGTTCAACCCCCAAGCTCTCCCTGTCCCGTGAAGGAGGAACCAAATTACTCCTAGAAATTGTGAGCTTGCCTTGTGGAGGATTGAAGTGGTGAAGTCCCAGGTGGAGAGACTTAATTTCTCGGTTTCGATGAGTTTCTGATACAAAAATTTGTCACCTATGTACTTCTACTAATTATATTAATAGACATACTCTTTTCTCGTCCAATTATATGTTGCAAAGGTTTATAATATTTTCCATGGGTAAATTTGCTATACATCTTGATGTATTATGCTAGTTTATATGCTGACATTTCATACATTTTGCATATGCCTGTGTATCTTGGATGTTCAGGAAAAGTTGTAGGTATCAAGCATTGGATTGTGAGCTCAATGGTGGTCTCCTACGAACATCCGGAAGAGGTAGTATTATAGCCTTTCTTTTGTTGGCATTTCCATTTATCTAGCATATTTGGGATTTGAGTTGATTTCTTTGTGTCATTTTGTCTGTTGTGGCCCTATCCCCAAGCCATAAATATTTATTCCTCGTAAAAAATTGGCGACTCCGCTGGGGAGATTCTCCTTTTTGGGGTTAGTTGGTGATTTTTCTCTTTAATTTCTCTCTGTTTACTTGAGTTTTTGTGTATCCTGTAGCTTAAAAACCTCTACATTGTTGTATATCTAAGTTGCTTGGACTGATTATTAACCAATCAGTGTTTTTCTTGGCATATGCGGGTTTTCTCTGAACAATCACGTACATACATGGGTTGTCTGTGTGTAGGGTGTGTATATACGGTTCTGTTCCCAGAACAATCACGTACATATTTTTCTAATCCTTTTAGGTACATTTTGGTGTTTGTTGGGTGGGTTCTGAGTGTTGTCGAGTCTTCTTGGGTCTTTGTTCTGTCTATTGAGTGCTTGTAGAGTGATATGAAGCTGTATTATTATTGATTTTTTTGCAAACTTGTTTCTTGTTATTTATCTCATTTTTAGTCCTTACATTTAGGTCTGAGTAGTAACTTCTTGGTGTCCTACTTGGTTTGTCTTCCTGTGCTTGTAGTAGGGTCTGTTTGAGATTTTATTAGTTCAAATTTTCATTTTCATTCCTTTATATTGAAAATACAAAACAAATGGTTTTTGGATTTTCATTTTCCTATATTGAAAATACAAAAATTTTTCAATTCATTTGAAGCATTTTCACTTTTGTCTAGATTGCATTAGTCTTGGAATTTTAGGAAAGATTTCATTGTCAATGAAATTGAAAGAGACTACATCTTGTGCACAACATTTAGAAGCATACCATTTCTTTTGAAAAACAAGATTAGTATTTAGAAATGTTTTTACATGCACTTCTTTCATATGTTGAGTCATAACACCATTAGTTTCACAACCATACCTCTCAAGTAAGTAGAAGCCACTAAAATTAATGCCCAGTAATTAAAATTGATTAGAAAGATTTTATATTTTAGGGTACAAAAACAAGTTTAGGATTTAGGGCCTTGGAATAGGATTTTGTGAGTAAATTTATCCAAGGCTATAAACCTCAATGCATGTGTCTGTCTAGGGAGTGGTGAAATCCATTGTATAATTGATGTTCTTAGGAGACTCCACTAAAACCAGAGTTAAGCACGAGGTTGCACGAAGTTGGTTCTAGATATAGCCCTATAATACCTTCCTAGCATCAGAGATATTTCTGGGGTTCTATTCATATTTGAGGGTTATTGGGGTACCTTGGTGCTTCTTGAGCTTCAGGCTTAGCTACCCTACCCATACGGTGGACCTAACCTATGACTATTCGCTCGAGCATTGGTTATGCCACGATGACCTTAGTTAACCTATCCTAGGTATTCACACATGTTACCTACATGGGTTATTTTGCAGGTACCCTGAGTTAGATAGGGATTAAACAACACACAAACGTTATGGAGGGTCTTCTCTTTGGAGGGGTCTGAACGATTTCACCATGAATCCCACGAGGATCCTTATAACTAATTTTGTTACCTGCACTCTATTTTTAGGGAGTCTCAATCCCTTCCCAGGAGAGGCATACCTTCTTTAGTTCGGGAGGCCCCTTTTCAACCACCCTCTCTTGTTTGCGTGCATTGACCTCTAGTTTTATTTATGAGTGTGCTCTTTGTATATTAGTTGGCCTTAGTATTTTGCATTGCATCACAAGTTTTGAGTCATCATGGAGAAAGACTAGCCTCCCCACCGGTCTCATCGACTCTTGAAACAATTACCACAATTTGGTATGATATCAAAACTACTTCCTAAAATGCACAGATTTAATAAACGTGGTACATAAATATCCACTACTCAAGCTCACGATCATCCCATCATGAGTACTAATTCAGATATGAGTACTGATTCGACTCCAACCTCTGCTATGGCTAGTGGATTTCCCGTGACTCCCTCATCATCACTTACTTAGATTTCAAGGACTCCCTTAGTTAGCGCTACCCAGTCCATGAACTCAGTTCAGTCCATGGGGAATAATCCTTTTATATTCTCGAATGGTATGACTTCATCATCATCGATCTCCGTTCCCATGGAAAATTTTCGACGACAATGCCTAGTTATAGTGCTTAGTCGATGCCTTTGGCATTTAATCCTTTTTCTTTTGGTATGCCGAATATGATTTCACACATGTCATCCTTCATTCTAACATCTAACGTCAGTACTAGTTTTGGGTCAGGGGGAACGTCACTTCCTTATAATCCTTTCCCATTTGGTGGGGGTCATATCCATCAGTCATTTCCTACGATAGGGGGTTGGAATCCTCCCTCTATACCCAATCCTAGTTATCATTTTCAAGGATGGAATGGGCAAATGGACAGAGTTTCTGCTTCATATATCCCATCCATCTATCCTTCGTCCACACTGCCTGTTCCCATGAATGATTTTATTATGGAAAATCCTCTTTTAACCTCTTGTATGAAATCAAGGGGGAATCAATTTTATAATATGGGAAACCCCCTGCACGAAGTTCCTTCATCAGGGGGCAATGTATATCCTCACATGGGTAATCCGTATCATATCAATTTTTCCTCATAACTGGTCCCATCAGTGATGATGCCTTTACATCCTTTCATGAATCAATTAGGAGGGGGATATTATCCTACTGGGTAGGGCCATTTTGTTTACCAGAACTCTCCTCGCTCCAAAGTCTCTCAAAGTTAGTATTTCCCGGGAGCATGGTCTCAGACGCTGCAACCAAGGCTCCCTTTTATGGCCACGCTAAATTTTCCAGATCTATCGAGATTAATGAATGACCCCATGTGTCATGATCTGACATGGCCCCTAGTTCCTGCCAAGATTCCCTTAGACATTTCTAAATTCAATGTTAAGAGGTGAGGATCCAGACGATCATGTTACTACTTTTCACTTATGGTGCTTGTCAAATTCTCTTAATAATGACTCGGTCCATTTGAGACTGTTTCAATGCACCCTAATGGGGGTTTCTGCAAAATGGTACATCGAGTTAGTAGGGGGAACATACCAAAATCTCCATGAGTTGGTCTTAATTTTTCTCAACCACTTTCAACTTCCGGTTCGTTACGACGCTGATACTGATCTTTTATTGACTTTCCATTAGGACAAAGCCACCCACATCTCATACCACATTCAAGAGTGGTGTAGAAGAAAGAGGTTGATTAAATATAATATTATTCCATATTTTTTATTGGAGTGGTTCCTTAAGTCTTTATTGCGATATATTTCGAAGGATGTTTCTACATCCGGGGTAACGACTAAGGAAGAGGCCATATTAAAATCCCAACAATTAGATCTTATATACACTCAATATGGGACACTCTATGAAAGTATTCCTGACACACCACAACTGAGTAATGATTCAAGACAAAATACTGGGCCCCATGTAGATGGAATTATAGGCTCAAAAAATTCCAAGTCTGTAGATCAGGTGACTAATCAGACAAAAAATTGTCTCTCAAACAGTTTGCAGCGGGAGAAGCTACGATTTTATCTCCTCCCACCCAGTCATTAGAAATACATTCTGTGAAGTCGACGAACCCGAAGGGAATAAGAGGAAAGGTAGAAATAATAACCGCAAGCATGGGGATAATAAAAACAATAACAAGAACAAGGATAGTCAGAATAATGAAAAATATGGTAACAATGCTGGTGAGGGAAAGAAGGAAAAGTAGAAGGTGAAGTTTCCATGTAAGATGTGTAAAGAGGATCACCTTACCCATTTATTCCCTAATATAGAGGAATCCTCGAGGCTTATAGCGCAACATCTTGCTGTGTTAACTAATCCATTTCCACATAATCAAAATATGGGCTCAAAAACCTTGAACACCAGAAATGCGTTGGGTGGAAGTCAAACTCCCCCATCACATGATGGTGTCCATCGATGCATGAATATGGTCTAATCTAAGGTTAGAATATCCACTAGGACTCTTGATTACGGTCCTACACAACCTACTTTGGGTACATAGCCTCCCCCTCCAGAAACACCTTTGCAGATTGATAAGCCTGACCCCATGCCTCATGTTCTGAAAGGAGTTATTAAGCACTCTACTCATAATCCCAATTCCAGAGCTGCCCAAAATTACTCGATTGTCAAAGATTTGGGCCAAACACCATGTGGAATGCCAGCTTTGGATGTACTCCAAAAATTCCCAACATAGAGGAATTCCTTGTTATCTGCGTTGGGGGATATTGACTCAAGTGGCTCAAAAGTTATCAAAATCGATGCCACAGATGTTGAGCCTTTCTTACCTTACAATGCGGCTTTTCAAATCCATGTGGAATGTATGGATATCACTATTAAGCGTATTTCCATCGATGAAGGTGATTCGACGTTTGTGATGTCTCTAGCTTATTGGAAATCCATTGGATATCCCCATCTTTCTCAGTCTTAAATATGTTAACTGTGTTTGATTGGTGTTTGTTTAGACCCCATGGTATCCTCCCTGCTCTTTAGGTCAAGTTAGGTAGTAAAAATGTGGTAGTTGAGGTCGAGGTGGTTGATGCTTCAGGGTTTGCAAGGGAAAGATAACTTCTCGATTTGCTTTATAACCAACTATTCCAAAATCACTAAGGGTTTTATGCGTCTCTTGAAAAAGGATACTCTGTTTATGTGGTATGAGCGAGCCCATAAGTCCTTTGATTCCCTTAAGAAATCCCTAGTGTCGACACCTCTGCTGAGTCCTCTAGAATATAATATATATTTCCTGGACGATTGGTATGGTTCTCATTCATAAGGATGATGAACTCCATGAGAAAGTTATCTATTATCTTAGTCGAAATCAAATCGATCCTGAACTTAAGTACTCTCACGTGGAAATTCTGGCCTCAACAACCATGAATGTGGTTAAAATATTCGCCATTATATCTTACTTCGCAAGAATATAATGGTCATCGACATCAATCCATTTCAATATGTCTTGAACAGGTGTATCATAGGGTGGAAACACAATAAATGGATTTTGATTTTGCAGGAGTTTGATCTCAATTTTGTCTCTGCAAAATATAAGAAATTGCCAGTCTTTCTGGTATTAATTTCAGATTTCCATAGGCAGGTTCAGGATACCGCTTTCAATGACTCATTTGCTGATGATCACATTTTCCTCATCTCATATTTTGACCTCTGGTATGGAGACATTTTTATATATCTTCAAACTATGAATCTTCCCCGACATCTTTCGAGGGACGACCAACGACATGTACACCATCAAGCCAATAACTACCTCATTAAAGGTCACACTTTGTATCGTCGAGGGGTGGATTCTATTATACATCGTTGTTTGACTCATAAATAAGCTTAATCCGTACTCAATGATCATCATATTGGGGAATGTGGTGGTCATTTATTCAGACTTGTGACAACTCAAAAAATATCGCGAGCTAGTTATTTTTGGCCGTTGATTTTTAAATATTGCGTAGAAGTGGTCAAGAAGTGTCACCCTTTCCAGGTGTTTTCTCGTAATATGAACTTGCACCTTTCCCCTCTTCACCCAGTCATTACCATCGGTACCTTAACCAAGTGGGGGGTGGATTTCATGGATTGCAACCTAACCTCAACTGGGGGATCCATCACATTATCGTGGCCATGGACTATTTTACCAAGTGGGTTGAGGCCTTGCCTACAATTAAATCCGATGGTGCGACTGCAACACACTTCGTATTATGTCAAATCATATCTCAATTTGAAATTCTGAAGGATATTATCACTGAGCATAGAAATCACTTTCAGAATAAGATGATGACAAAGTTGACATCAAAACTTGGGTTCAAGCAAGATCATTCGTCATCATATTATCCCCAGGAAAATGGCCAAGTAGAGGTTGTGAATAAATATCTGAAATCCATTTTGAAAAAATCTTTCAGGCAGAGTAAATATAACTGGCACATGATGCTATACCCTGCTGTATTGGCATACCAAACCGCAGTAAAGAGTTCCACTGGTTTTTCACCGTTTCAATTGGTTCACGGAGTGGAGTTAGTTCTTCATATTGAATGTGAGATTCCTTCTTTTAAGTTATCAAATGAGCTCCTACCTAACACAACTGATCTCGAAGAATGCCTTGTACACTTGGAGCAACTCGATGAGTATAGTAGAGATTCCTCCCTAACCATCAAGGAGAATAAGTGATGTGTTAAGGTCCAATATGATAAATCTGTCCACCCCCAACAATACATTGAGGGTGACTTGGTCCTTCTTTACGACCAAGCTAAAGAACCGTCGGGGGCAGTAAAATTCAATCCAATGTTGCACGGTCCTTATATTGTGATACGTGTCCTCTAAAAAGGAGCCCATGATTTAGAGGATTATGAAGGGAACATTTTGAAAGAGCCCAAAATGGGTTCTATCTCAAAAAGTATTATGCTTGAGTCCTCCATCTCGAGAATGAGCTTTGTATATTATTATACTTTGGTGTATATATTTTTATTTTTATTCTTTTGTGTCTCTTGTTTGCTTATTGAGTTTCCCCTTGGTTGGAATATGTCAACATAATCATTGGTGTTCCTAGGGTTTCCATATGGTACCAATCATCATACTCGAAATGTATCTTCCACCGCTTGGGTTATCTATTCACCTGAGGGACAACTGGTGTCTTCAGGAGGCATTTGTCTGGAGCCATCGACGAATAATATGGCTGAGTATAGCACCATTATTGAGATATTACACGATGCCATTTCACATGGTGTTCGATATTTAAAGGTTTTCTTGGATTCCCAGTTGGTTGTGTCTCAGTTGAATGACAGGTATCGAGTCAATTATCCTACACTACTCCGACGATTCCTTTGGGTACGAATTTTGGAATGATATTTTGATTTCATTACTTATAATCATATCCCTAGAAATTCTAATCAAGTATCCTATGCATACACTGATTATGTTTTAGCTGGGCATTTGTCGCATAACTAAGTAAAGGAAACATACATTCATCCATTGAAAAATATATAGGTAAATCCGAACACCAAGAGTTTTTGTATTTTATTCATCAAGTTCAAAAATATGGTATCATATTACAAAATTGCGTTTTTGTCCCTAAAAAATATACATATATGGCCGGTACATCAAATGAACGTGGCGTCTAATCTTGAGGTCTCGGGTGCTCATCATGTTAGCATACTATAACGTTAGAAAGATGATGAAAGAGTCTCACCCATGCAAGGGGTACACCTACAACCTTCCTCTACATAGCATCGGGTAGGTCCTTGACCTGGATCATAGGTTTCCTATGCGTCAGACATGCTAGGTTTCCCTACACGTTCTGAAGAACTCTCTCTGCTTCCTTGCCAACAATATCATCCCCTCAGCCCCTACGTCGATGCCGTGGGTATCCATCTAGTCATCATGGACATACATCTACATAATATATTTAAATGTTAATATATGATACCATACCAAAAATATTTTCATTTTAATTTTGCATTTATCAAATAAAAAAACACAAAAAATAAATTTCATACCAATCTCCCCAAAGGAGGATCCTGTTGGTAATGGAATGCCACAATCCCCTCGATAGTCGATCCCCTCATAGGGATATATATCATTGGAAATGTCATGCTGTCACCACCAGTGAAAAAACTTATCATCATAGGGGGTTGGCACCCTACCACCTCCTAACCGCTTCATCACTTCAGTCCAATGAATCATGGCTGGATCACGTAGACTATGAGTAGGAATTTATACTTTGTGACTAAGGCATATAACCCTCTCAAAGAAAAAGCTACATAAGATATATGCAAACCAAAAGTTTCTCATCCTTCCAAGTTTGCAGTCAATAAGCTGGTTCTTCACATTGGCCAATAACAAAGTGCTCCAATCATAAACTGTGGGTATCAAGCACTCCAGAGCATAAAACATAAGCGACCTCTATGCCTTATGTAGCAAGGCTGATCCAGATATTCGTGTGAGAACTAGAAAGATAATATTCAAACTCAGTGTAACACCCTGTTTCCCCCAGTCTGTAAAAATAAATATACTGGCCAAGTATTGCGGCAAACTAAAAAATGTGAATGTGTGATGTAAATAGACCTTGTGAAAAAGGTCGATGAATGTGAATAATATTATGAATATATATTGCAGGACTGCTGAGAGGGGAATATGGTGAAAATGAGACAACGATGGCTGGATAAAGGTGGTGGAAGGCACCTAGAATGGTGGAATTAACTTCCACCGAAACCCAATACCATATTTGGTCTTCACTGGCCTGGAGAACCAAGAGCGGCTCGCTGGCCTGAAATTAATTACTCACAGGTTGGTAGGTGGATGGCTCCTCATGCATAATGAGGGATGGGGGTGAAACCACCCATCCGTGGGGTCTTGACACCTGACCACTGTGAGGGATATCATTCCACATGCAACCTCGTCGAAAAGGAAAAAGGCAGGAGGAGTGTGCGATCACGGGCAGATGCGAGGGAGGAAGAACTCTGGAAAAATATGCAGAGTGAGTGATAGCGGAGAAGAAGGAGAGTAACCTTCATTCTCGGTCACTAGCAGACAGAGATGCAGTCTCGCAGTGTCGTGGTATCAACTCAGTGAGTGATAGCGAAGAAGGAGAGTAACCTTCATTCTCTACTACCAGCGCACGAGATGCACCGCTAGCTATCGGGTATAGCTCTCGGGTGGCTAGTGGTAAATCCGGGGGGAGTCGGCCGAGCTTCACGATTGCGGAAACGAGCACCCCTCTCAGCAGTTGCATCACCTCTGGTGTTTTTCTGATAAGTGTTTTGTCTCTGGCATCTTGAAATATATATATTCTGACATTTATGCTCATAAGCTGTGAAATTGTGAATGATTTTAGTGCAAGAATGTTTGTATGGTGTTTTGATCAGTACTGGTAATTGCATGTTTATAATGGAAAGACTACATATGACTTATGTTTTCATAAATCACTATTTATATGCATACTGATCTAATTCAGACTTCACGTCTGGTTCTCGAGAGAGAGATACCCTTATCTACCTCAGATAGTACCCTGGGTAAACCTCCGCAGAGAGATACCCTCCTTGAAAATCCCATCAAGAACCTGGAAAGAGGATGTGAAGGCGTAAGGCCTTAGTAACCCTGCACGAGGAGGAACGATCCTCTTGAAATCCTGAGATGGCTGTGTAGGGATAAGTATCGTTTGTTGGGTGAGATCCTGTCGAAAGATCTGTGGTCACTCACGACCATTATATTGGAAGGAGAAGAGGGGGCATTAAATGCCTCAACCCCTTTCCTTTGTTTTCATGAGTAGAGACCGAGACCCCCTCAAGTCCTAGACTTGATGAAGGAGAGCAATAGATGTGCTGAAGACTCTTTTAAGAGTCAAACCCAGGAGAAAGAGCACAAATCTCCCAAGCCCCTCATTGTTGATGAAGCTCAGGACATATAGCACCTGGTCTGATGCATAGACCCTGTAGGAATTCATAGAGGTCAAGGAAATCTTTCACGACTTATGAGTAGAGAATCTCGAGAGGGATAGTGCCATTTTGTGCACGAAGCCATAGCTGTGAAGGTCGCAGAGGAGAAGCAAAGGCCGAGACCTTTGATACTTAAGAAATATTCCAAGGAGAAGAAAGAGAAGTGCATGCTCAAGGGAGAGTTACAACTGCCATTAGATTAGCCGGAGCGAAATAGATCCGGGTCGTCGAAAATGTACGTCCAGACATGCACAAAAGAGAGAAGAAATGGACGACAGAGACACTTCGACATAGAAGTGGCGAACAACAGATAACCGTTGGATCTTATAGAGTTGCAAGGCGGTTAAGGTTGGGTGCTCCAAGTCGTGAGTGGCGAAGTCACGAGAGGATCAGGACCGTCCATCCGAGGAGAACACGTGGCAGAACTTCAAGGTGGGGCCCGCGTGATTGACGGGTGGACACGCGTCACCTGGAGAAGGGAGTCAATGCTCCGTTGACTTCTCGTGTCTCAAGGATTCGCGGGATAAGAGCATGAGAGCTCAACCCTTGGACTTGCGAAGTCACGAGTAGCAAGGACGCGAGAGGGAAAATTAAAATATGGCTTCTCAGGGGTTTGTGAAGGGAAGGTGCCAAGATTCAATGCTACAACTCGCGAGGTGGCGAGATGCGAGAAGTGCGAAAGGAAGGTCAACCTTCTCTAACTTTCGCGTCTCGAAGGATCACATAAGGAAGGAACAAGAGTTCAACCATTGAACTCACGAAGCGGTGAATAGTGAGAGGAGCTAGCGTTTAGCCTAGCAGGTGGTCATGCGTAGAGGGTGCTGACAGATGGAAGCTATACCCATTTCGTGATCTCGGGTATCGACAATTTTTGAAGAAAATTTGAGGGTCTTCGACTCACAACTCGCGAGGTCCCGAGTTGTGAAAGGCACTTGCATTTAGGTGCGTATGTGGTCCTATCGAACTAGGGACTAAAGAAAGGGAGCTAGTGCTTTGTTGTTAAGCGGTCGGTTGATCTGGATGGCTAGAATCTGCATGCCCAGATCTACGGCCAGGGTTTCTTTCCGAAGCCCCCTCGCCATTCTACCTTTAATATTGGACTCACTTGTATCGCTGAGTCGTAAAACACGAAAAGGTGCCTGGTTTGTTTGGCCTTTGGTCCTAACCCACGATCACAGGGAGGTGAACAAGGAAGAACTAGCCTGCGCTAAGCCCTCGTAGGACTTCGGGGATTCTGTCCCTTGAGGAAAAGCGAAAATTTTATTATGCCGTAGTGGGTGTGTGACACTCAAGCTCTCAATGGCCCTAATAAGAAGTTGGCTCTCTACTTTCTGTTTATCTGCGACACATCAAGTATAGATGTACTGGTCTATGCTCATCCCACTTCTAGCCTCTTGGGCCTTGATTTTTACCATCTCGCCTCGACAAGACAAGCCTACGATGAAATAGACGTCTTCCACCTCAATTATTATTTGTTTCCCATCAATATTGAAGACATAGGCTTCCGGATCTCAATAATTTATCAAAGTCTAAAGCAATGTCGCTTGTGCACTCAATTATGTTATAGCCAAAAATTTATAAATCCCACATCTTTGTAATGAATTTTGGGATGTTAGATCACATTCCACTACTACATCAACATCCTCGTGTTCCCTCTCTCTCCATTCAATCACCATTCTGCAAAGGAAATTCATAATTTTGAGTCATTTTTTATAAAAAACATATGCACAGACTTGTACGCGGGCAACAATTTAAGTAGTCCCATATAGGGCTCGATATACGTGGGCATGATTTTCTTTTACCATGTACATCATGTTGTGTACATGGCCTAATAAAATGTAGCTCGCGTACACAGAGTTTCCCATCTTGTGGTCTCAAAATCTTAAAATACATACACCAAATAAAAAATTTAAACTATTGAAATGGAAGAGGAGGGAATGAGTACTTACTTGGTCCAGAGGTTTTCCAATTTTGTTGACCATAGATCCCGAATTTGCCACTAGAATATCGTGGGTGAAATAAGATCAAAATCACTATGGAGGTAAAAAACTCAAAATGACATAGTAAAACTCATTGTTTTTACTATTTATAGAAACTTTTTACCCATTTTATATAGTTTTCTCCCTGTATTTCCTATTTTTGAAAACACATGGACTAATTATGTAGTGTAAGACATGGTTTTAAGTATTTTTTTTAGTTTATGATGGATTTTCAACATTCCTTTGGCAGGTATATATCATCACTGGCATATAGGATAGGTTTTCACCTTGCTTTGAATTTTTGCATCATCCCATGACCACGATTCATATGCCCTAGGTATGAAACCATTTTGTTTAGCAACACAAAACCTCCTCACTATTACTAGAAGTGTTGTTATTAAGTGGTAGAGACTTACGAAACATGGGTTCCCTAGTTAGAACCTTTTTTTCCATTTGATGCGCATGCAAAAGTCACTCCATAGGTCTGGGCGTCCCTTATAGTCCTGCTATGGCATTGCATTGAAACCTTATATTTCTCCTCAATATACTATTCTGGCCATTACCCATGAGACTCCCACAAATGTCGAGTTGTAATTTCATTTCATTATCCTTCTTGCATTGTTGAGCCTAATACCCGATCCCTCTTTCTCCTTATAATCCCATTTCCCCAAAATTTCTCACCATTCACCAAGCAGTGCCTTTCATATATCCTTTGCAACTTGACATATCTTACCCCAAGAGGAAACATCCCCTTGAGTGTCCATATACTGCATATGTTCCCATACATTGAGCATAGGTATGTTCCACTGCATGAAACTAGTTTTATTGTTCACGACACTCGTTTCCTCTCTTATATCATATCATTCATTTACCTCTTTTTCAGACTCTAATAATATGAAAAAGACAAAAAAAGATCAAAAAACAAAAAATAAGGGCGGGAAAAGAGTATTATCTTCTATCAGCAGCAATCATGTCGCCTTTAAAAAGAGAAAAATATTTTCAGTCCATTCATCAAAGGTTTGGGTTTAGTATGGCCTTAGGAAGATGAACTCGTTACTTAGAGTTTACTCCTCCAACTGATTATTCTTCCAGTACCCATGGAGATTTTGTCAATGCCTCCTGCGTCACAAATGTCTGTCAATGTTCAGTCTTGAGTCTATGCTGCCTAAGTTATCCATCTATCTCATGCTCTTGTTCAAAGGAATTCCAAACACATGTCAATCATTCCTCATAATTCTTGACTTTGCATGTCAGCCATCTCTTTAAAAGTGAATCTCAGAATCACATGAAGCTATTGTCCTACCTTGCACCCTGGGCCTACTTTCATCATTGGTAGGTGACCTTGAATGCAACATATGACATCTCTTCATTAGTCGCTGACTAGGTGGTTTCCCTTGTGTTCAACGACAATAAATATATTCACACACTGGGATTCATGCAGTGTCTTGGATTCCATTAGACCCTATTGGTGGTTTCCCCACCTCTGTCATTAGTTTTAATTAATGACTTCTATTCAGAGGGTCTCTTTCATGTACTACTTGCATTTGGTGCACATGAGATATGCGCATGGTCATTCATTTGTGCATATCCTGTTCATTCGAGTTCTTCCTAATAATCAAGTATTTCATTGTAGCTTGCGCTGGATGATAGGGGATACCTTAATGCCCTCCTTTCAATGAGTCTCATTCCATCAACTTCAATTGATCTATTCTCGAATCGAGATATAGAGTCATAAGAGTAATTAGAGGCTTGCATTCATTAGTGGAAAGTTCTCTTGTCATCGATAGTTAGGAATACATTAATGTATCCTTCTCGATGGATTCTTCAAGTGTTTGACCTCAACAACTTTATTCACACTTTTTGAATGTATTCGATGCCTTGACGCCTAGTTTCATTATCGGTGGGTTGTCTCGCATTTTTTAATGATATACATCAATGACTGGTAATCAAATGAAGTCTCATTATCTTGAACTTCAACTACTCTATTCACACGATACATAATTACACCATCGACAGTTAGTGTAAAATACCTAATACTTACAATAACAACACCTCATACATGTTACTGTCTTTCATCACACCAGTTCTATATGACTTCATTTATCATGGAAGATCAAATTGTACTTCATTGTATACATATATCTTCAATTGATTTTGAGAGTGGACTCCACTATGTTTTGTTCGTGCCTATGGCCACCTATGGCATATGTCTACTTTGTATTGCCTCTTCATGGCCATGAAAATTTATCTTCTATAAAGACACATGGATCTGCAGTGTACTTCATATTGGAAGCCATGTGTACAAAGTCAATATGTATAGTAGTATTCTGATGGGTGACTAGTTCCTCCAGGTGGGTCCTCACTACTCCACTTTTATGAATTGTAATGTATTTCGGCCATTTTGATTGCTCCTCTGAGCTCACACATTAGGGGGCATATCCCTATCCTGTGAAGGAGGAACCCAATTACTCCTAGAACTTGTGATATTTCCTTGTGGAGGATTGAATTGGTGAAGGCTCAGATGGAGGGACTTAGTTTCTTGGTTTTGATGAGTTGCTGATACAGAAGGTTGTTACCTATGTACTTCTGCTGATTATATTAATAGAAATACTCTTTTCTCATCCAATTATATGTTGCAAAGGTTTATATTATTTTCCATGGGTAAATTTTCTATACATGTTGATGGATTATGATAGTTTATTTGCTGACATTTCATACATTTTCCATATGCCTATGTATATTGGATGTTGAGGACAAGTTGTAGGTATCAAGAATTAGATTGTGAGCTCAACGATGGTCTCCTACGAACGTTATGAAGAGGTAGGCTTGTAGCCTTTCTTTTGTTGGAATTTCCATTTATCTAGAATATTTGAGATTTGAATTGATTTCTTAGTGTCGTTTTGTTTGTTGTGGTCCTACCCCCAAGCCATAGAGATTTATTCCTTGTAACATAATTGGCGACTCGTTTGGGGGGATTCTTATTTTTGGGGTTAGTTGGTGATTTTTCTCTTTGATTGCTCTCTGTTTTCTTGAGTTTCTGTGTTGCCTGTAGCTTAAAAACCTCTACATTGTTGTATATCTGAGTTGGTTGGCTTAATTCTTACCCAGTTAATGTTTTTCTTGGTATACGTGGGTTTTTCCTAAACAACCGTGTACATACACGGGATAGCTATGTCTAGAGCGCATACTTACACTTCTATTCCCAGAATAGTCGCACACAAATTTTTCTAATCCTTTTAGGTTCAATTTGGTGTTTGTTGGGTGGGTTTTGATTGTTGCTGAGTCTTCTTGGGTCTATGTTCTGTCTTTTGAGTTCTTGCAGAGTGATAGGAAGCTGTGTTATTGTTAAATTTTTGGAAAACTTGTTTCTTGTTATTTTTGTCATTTTTTGTCCTTGCATCTAGGTCTGAGTAGTATCTTCTTGTTGTCCTTCTTGGCTTGTATTCATGTGCTTGCAATAGGGTATGTCTGAGAGGTTAATAGTTCAGTTTTTCATTTTCAATCCTTTATATTTAAAATACAAAAAATATGGTTTTCGCATTTTCATTTTCCTATATTGAAAATACAAAAATTTTGCATTTCATTTGAAGCATTTGCACTTTTGTCTAGATTGCATTAGTCTTGGATTTTTGGGAAAGATTGCATTGTCATTGAAATTGAAAGAGACCACATCTTGTGCACAACATTTAGAATCATACCATTTCTTTTGAAAAGCAAGACTAGTACTTATCACTACTTTTACACGCAATTCTTTCATATGATAAGTCATAATTGTTAGAAAAGTGGGTGTGCTCATTTAACCATAGACAATATAGCAATATTGTCACCCAACCATAGGCACGAATGCCACCCCCGAGCACCTTGAACTTGAGAGAGAGAATAATTCTGGTAGAAAATCAATAGCCAACCAAGGCTAATTCACCAAGCAAAGATAACCAAGACTGATCAGAAAGTCCAACCCAGAAAGACTGAAATTACAGGTTGCAGTAACTGCAGCTGCAAGTGCTTCCCAGACTTGCACACTATTGTATTTCTACAGTTGCAACTTGTGTGTGCCAAATGAGCTCTGGTGCCTTATATTTATACTGCTCTCTCCAGGCTGTCTGGGACGACTTCTCTTTCTAGAGGCTAAAGACTCAATATAAAATATTATCTTTAGCCGACTTTACTTCTAGGGTTATGTCTAAGTATTTTAGGGTTCTTCTTGCTTCCTGGAATATTCTAATCTCATCAAAGGTCACAAGTGGAGGTTAATACCTCCTGCAGCTACCATAATATCAACACTCCCTCCTATCTAGGGAGGTATAAAGAAGGAAATGGTCTTAAGAAAAAACATACCATTCAACCGGTAGCATTATCATAGCCACACATGTTATCTCATGATCAAATCACAAGCATCATCATCATTATCCAATGGATAATCTCCATGACAATCAATACAATGTAATCTGATAGAACACAAATGTGTCTATCTATATTAGTACATAACTACTATATAATGGTGCACAACCATACCAAATAGCACACGACTACTAACTAGTGACACATAGTCACAATAAGTGGAACACATCTACCACAATAGTATAAAACTACTGTCTAGAGACATACAATCTCTACAATAGTCATATCATCTGATATCAACCTGCATAAACAATATCATGATATAAGTTGAGTCATCTGGGCCATTCTTCCACTCCCATCTGTGAGATCTAGAAGAGAATCTACCCTGATACAGTAAAAGCATCAACCATGGACTATCTGGACTATTCTTCCCAAGCATGGAAGAACCAGTATCCCTGATTTCTGATCCTGGACCATTCCTCCGACACTAAACATATTGCAACCTGGATAGAATGAGTTTTCCCTAGGGAATTCTTGTCCTTGATTGCTGAACCTAGACCATTCACCTAACTGGGCCATTCCTTCGGCACTAAACATAGTGAAACCTGGAGAGGATGAGTCCTCCCTAGGGAATGACTGTCCAAACCATTTACTAAGGAAATGACTGTCCTGCACCAACCTCCAAAACAAAACATTCTTCAAAACTGCTCACAACTATGAACTTCAAAAGAATGACTGCCTGACGAGACGAACCATTCTACTTGACCACTACTGAGAGCGAATGCCAAGAAGAATGACTGTCCTAGATCATTCCCCCACATTGGCCACAAGGGGGATCACTATCTGCTGGAATAGGGGCAGACCCTGGGTTCAACGCTTCAACAATGCACCAACAAAACCCTAACTACCGGCCCTTTTAGCAACACCTGCAAAGCAGATGAAGTCTCACCTGAGGTAGAGACAGGGGGGGTTGTAGGACTCAAGTGTCTACAACCTAGATGGGACATAGATTTGTGATCACAGTACTTAAAAAAGCACTTGGCCGTTAATACTCATTAGTATTTAGCCCTTTATCCACATCGTAGGTAAAACCCTAATTACAGAGCAACACAATATTCAACAAGATCTAACACATCCAAGCACTTAGCACATAGAAATAGATTAGATCTAGCATTCATTAATATCACTAAGCGCTAAGCTACTCCATCAGATGTATCTAACATGTATACAGATTCAATACTAAGCATAAATCACATCAATAACACAAAACAATCACAACACAGGATATACGTGGTTCACCCCCAATGTGGGGCTACATCCACCAACTCTTCTTCTTCTTTATTATATTCTTTCAATCTTATTACATACATAGAGACACAAAACCGACTCCACATAGGACAAGAGATCTGCGTGCACCTCGATAGATCCTCCTTCCCTGAGCTAGGTCACAAAACAATTCCTTCTTACACAGTCTGCACACAAGCTTCTTACAATCATTTCCACTTAGCTCTGCAAGTCTTAACACATAGTATGCACAAAGCCTCTAGATCTGCACTAAGATGATTATACTAGGTCTCTCTTCTCTCCTCTTCTCTTCTTTCTTACATTGCCTAGATATCTATTTATACATTACAAAAGTGGCCTAAAACATGGGTAAACCCAAGGGCCGACATCCCATACCCGTTACATAAAACCTAAACCAAAAAATTAAGTAAAAGGGGGTGAGATACCACAATCTCCACTTCACCTGGGTGCTCCATCTTCGACCAACCTGTCGAAGTCTCAAAAATGGTCAAACATGACCAAGGTTCTCCAAAAATTGGTAGAGGGCCAACATGCCCCCGACACTCACCTGTGACTCATCCCGAGTCACTCTGATATGGGAAACTCTGCTTCGAAGGCCTCAAGCTTGGCTTGAGTTGCCTCGACTTGCTGGTTCACCAGAGCCTCCTACTCGGTGAACTCCTGAATGATTTTCTCGGTGAAAGGTCCTTCCAAGTGCTATTCCACTGAAGTGACTACTTGTTCTAGCTGTGCTCCTTATTCCTCCATCTCCTCAAAAGTGTGCAGGCTTCATCCTGTACCGGCTAGAGTCTCTGGGTCACTTCCATGAATTTACTCTAGATGGAATGGACCTACTGCTGAACTGTGCATTGTTCTTGTGATCTTTTAATCTTCTCAACTACTGAAAGCAGTTTCAGTTGCACTTGCACCGTCAATGCTTGTTGCTTTACCTCTTGAAGCTGTGCTTCTAATGCTCTTAGTTATGGGTCCTCTGCGAGGCTCTCATAGGTCTACACACTGTGGTTGTTGAGTAGCTTACATTCCAAGGAAAACGCCTTGATTCTTTCTACTGTTCTCCTGGCGGGTTCTTCTCTCTGGTCTCACACTTCCTACAGAGTGCTTGGCACTGCTTGTAGTTCCAGTTCTACCTCTTTTGCTTGAAGCTGCTGAATAGCTTTAGCAATCTTCTCCACTTGAATCTCCACTATTTCTTCTTTTATCTTTGCGAGGCCTGACATAGAGCGAAGTTCTCTAGTGACTGTTTCTTTAACTCCAATCTTCTTTACAAGTAGATGTTCTTTTTCCTTCTGGATCTGCGCTTTATCCTTTGCAAACTTCATCTGGAGGTCATATTTTTGTTGCTGCGCAACCTGACATTGCTCTAAGGCTTCCTCCTTTGCTTTGTTTAATACCTATGTGGCCTATTCTTTCTCTTCCTGTGCACGACGAAGGCGAGATTCTGCTGAATCTGCTAATCTGTGTAGATGGGAAGACTCATCTCCTACTTCTATGCCCCCTGATGACAATGACATAGTAGACATTGCGCAGCTCGAATAAAGAGATTGTTGTACCCATTTGAGATCCACCTAGATCCTATCAAACATTGTATCTTGTTTGGATTCGCTTCGCTGCAAAATTTCCTTTGAGGTATCTGATATTGCGACGATGATGAGGTCAATATCATCCACTGTGAGTACAATTTGTAATTCAAGCTTATTTTCTCGTGATTTATTCCGTGCTGATGGTTTCTTTGGGGAAACTTTTCTCTTCTTGGATGTCTCAACCTCCGTGATGGGATCCTTAGGTGGTGTCACTTTGCCATGCTCCTGTTTGTTTTCTTCCCCCTCATTCTCTTCCTGGTCTACTTTGTCATCTCCTCCTCCTCCCGATGAATCTAGTGTAGTTTCTTTTGATGCGCTGTTCATTTCCTGTACTTCTTCCATTTGTTGCTACTGGGTCCATCATACTCTTCTCGAGTGACTACAAGAATTTCGATGAGGTCGGGGTCGAAGATTTCTGTCTATTCGACCCATACAAGGAAATCTGTAGGCCATTCCTTGGTTATTTCTTCCATGTCCTCCTCCGTGAGTTTGTAATATGACTGGAGCACTTCCTTGTGTTCGTCCCCACGCACAGTGATGTAAATGAAATGCCTATCTACGTGGAACTTTGCAAGTGGCTTGAACCTGTGCAGAGTATTTGATGTCATGCGAGGGAAAGATTCAATGGCCCTCTTTAGCTATAAATAATATGTGTGGAACACCGCATTAGATTGCCATTATTTTTCCATGTCCCTCGAATACCAGAGCGTATTGAACTTCACGACCAGTGGTTCAGACGACTCAATTTCAGGGATGGTTTCTCCTTCCGACATCTCCCAAGCTATGAAGGCAATGAGAATCTAAAACCAACTAAAATTAAACTTGTATCCCTGGTCCTGTGCTTCACAACAATCTTGCTCCAACTGGTTGACGAGGTAGCTCGCCCAATTCATTTGCATCCC
Organism: Picea sitchensis; assembly: GCA_010110895.2. Lineage (NCBI taxonomy): Eukaryota > Viridiplantae > Streptophyta > Pinopsida > Pinales > Pinaceae > Picea > Picea sitchensis. The sequence continues at coordinate 117,968 of SNQJ01S0028714.1, forward strand.
TTCGATGCATTTGCATGTGAGGTTGATGACGAACCCCGTGACCTACGTTGGTCCTTTCTTCCTGATGAGCTTACCAGTGATCAACTAGAAATCTAGGTGCACTGCTCCATTTTGGATGGAGGCTACCTTGTAGCCACGCTTCCCCTTCTATACATCGCCGTAAGTTTCTTTTATGTGGTGCGCCAGGGCACGATCTGTAGCCTTCCCTGGGTAAAAATCCTGAGGGTCAGGTCCTTGCATGCTTAATCCAGTGATCCAATGGATCAACACCAGATCTACAGTGATGCACCGATCCAACCACAGGTAACCACCATGGTAGCATGACAGGAGGAGTTTAACGCACACGTTAACCTCTTGATGTTTGCCGAAGTGTGGTATCTTCATCACATTGAGGATGGTTGATCTTGTGATGTCCATGGTCCATGGCTAGGGGATTATCTTCGACTTCTTCCTTGTTGTCTTTTTCAAATACTTATGTGGTGCGAGCATGCCATAGTTCTTGCAGTATCCTAAGTTTAAGTCACTGATCTTTAGCGTCATAATCTGTCCCAATTGCAGTCCAACTACGTGTATCCCCTTTGGGTGGTATGTAGTGATCAGTGTATAGTCGAAGTCTCTCAGGACACTGTCACGACTAACCGCGCCAGCTAGAGGCGGAATATAGTCGAGCAAGATTGATGGGATGAGCTTCAAATTTTCCAAGTCGTCGCGATGCTTGCTCTATTTCTCTGTCACAGTTCGGGATGGCCTAGATTGACATGCAATCAATGGGGAGGATTGAAATCCTCTTGTCGATGAGGCCTATGATCCTTCTGACATGACCTTCTCAGCCATGAGGTCTATTAGGATCTTTTTGATGGATTTCTCTATTGTGCTAAGGTCGCTCGACATGCACGTTCATGATCAAATGTCTCAGATAGGTGGACAAACACTCAAGGTAAGTAGAACAGGTGGCGAGGTATCAATAAGCATTGAGTGAAAGCAATTAGTTCTCCGTGGGCTCGGATAATCACAATTCGTGAAAGTGTCCTCGGTGCAACATTCGACGACATAAATAGACAACATCGTAACAGACTCCTCCAACGGGAAGGAATGTCTCAATCAATACAATTCCATCTGTTAGGGCATGGTCCCAATGGTCCAATGGCGATCTTTCCAGAAATAACTGTGTTTCTATCCATTTTGGAGCGTCATTCTAATGGTCGAGATGCCTCCAATGGTTATATTGCTTCACCGTGGTGAAGTTCTAGTCTATGCTCTTTTGCTATTCCGGTGAGGTTCAAGTTATGCAAACCTTCCTTTCGTGAAGTCTTCTTTGGAACCTCCTGCAATTTCTCTAGCTTTGATTTCTTCTTATTGAGCTTTCTTGATTTGTTTCCTGTGATATGCATCTTTGGATTCCTCTTTCCATTCTTGTTCTTATCATTTTTTAGCATAGTAAATTCACACTGTTGAGGATATTTCATAGGGTTTGAGGGTAATACTGTTTCTTTTACTGATTCTGGAGTAGGTGCTCTACTCTCCTGCATGGATAGGTTCTTTAAGACTTCTTGTGTTCTTTCGATTTCGAAAGTCAGTTCTTTGGCCCTCAGTTGCTTCAAATTTTCCTCTTGTTCTTATATTAAGCACACTATTCTCTTAGCCATGAAATCCCTTAATTCTTGTTTTTTCTGTTCTATAGCTTCCTCTTCTTCTTTCCTTCAGATATGATCTCTCTCAATCCAAGTCCTTCCTAACAAAAGTGAAAAAGGAGTGCCGTTCTCAACAAACTTAATGACCTTGAATCCTTCTTCTGTCGATGTTCCATGAGCAATCATAGGCACATGAGTAAGTCTTCCACATAGGGTTATCATCTTGCCTGTAAAAAATCCTATTCCTCCCAATGAAGGACTCATAGCACGCTTTCCCAAAATTTCCCAAGTACTTTTTGGCATAATGTTCACCTGTGTTTTTGTATCTAATACACAGTCTATGTCGAAGTCTCCTATTCTTTTTTCTATGCACTCTTTCTCTTTTAAGATCTCTAATAAACTGATGTCTCTGTGATCATTCAATGTTTCTTTCATCTGCAATAATATAGCCTCTGATTATATTTGGTTCTTTGGCATATTCTTAGTCTCTTGACCTTCCTCATGGTTTTGTTGTCTCATGTTCATCTTTTCAACTTTAGAAATCATTCTAGGGAAATCCAAAACTTCATGTCCAGTAGCCTTACAACAAAGGAAAATAGGACCTTTACCAGGACATTCCTTAACAAGATGTCCCGGTCTTCTACAATTATAACATAATGTCAATCCTCTCTTTATCTTAAACGATCCCTAACCTTTCCTATACTGCGCAATGGGATCACAGTGATGGACCTGTAAAAAATTCTTTCTAGGGTCCTGCATCCACTTGTTAGTCCAACAATTATTTCTATGCATAGGAATAAAATATCTTTCACTATTTCTATCATATCTATTCATATCACATCTTCTTTCTTCTAGCTGTGCCCTAGTTTTCAGACTAGGACAAAATCTATCAAATGTACCTACATCTATTCTTTCAAAACAAAAATTTCCAGTTATCTTACCTTTATCAGAGCACCAAGATTTAAGTCTTTTCTTCAGGTCAGACTTCTCTTCTTGGCACAGAGCTTCTTAAGTCAAGTAGAGTACTACACAATACAACAACATATCCATGCAAAAATCTTTCTCTTTTCCTCAGTTCTCAACAATCACAGTTTCAGGTCCCAACAACAGAACCATTTTTTGGCACAGGGGTAGACCCAGGGTTCAACGCTTCAACAATGCACCAACAAAACCCTAACTACTGGCCCTTTCGACAACACCTGCGAAGCAGATGAAGTCTCACCCGAGGTAGAGGTAGGGGGGGTTGTAGGACTCAAGTGTATACAACCTAGATGGGACACAGATTTGTGATCACAATACTTAACATAACACTTAACAATTAATACTCATTAGTATTTAGCCCTTTATCCACATCGCAGGTAAAACCTTAATTATAGAACAACACAGTATTCAACAAGATTTAACATATCCAAGCACTTAGCACATAGAAATATATTATATTGAGCATTCATTCATATCACTAAGAACTAAGCTACTGCATCAGATGTATATAACATATATAAATATTCAATACCAAGCATAAATAACATCAATAACACAAAACAATCACAACACAAGATATACGTGGTTCACCCCCAGCGTGGGGCTACGTCCACCAAATATTCTTCTTCTTTATTATCTTCTTTCAATCGTCTTACATGCATAGAGCCACAAAACCCACTCTGCATAGGACAAGAGATCTGTGCACACCTCGTTAGATCCTCCTTCCCCGATATAGGTCACAACACAAATCCTGCTTACATAGTCTACACATAAGATTCTTACAATCACTTGCACTTAGCTCTGCAAGTCTTAACTGTAACACCCTGTTTCCCCCAAATCTGTAATTAATCCTAATACAGGAATTACTATGCTAAGGCATGATGAAAATGTGAATGTATGATGTGAAAGGACCTTATGAAGAAGGTCGATAAATGTAAATAACATTATGAAATTATATTACAGAACTGCTGAGAGGGGATGTGCAGAAAAGAGACCACGATGGCAGTGGAAGGCACCTGAAAAGGTGGCGTTAACTTCCACTGAGAATTAA
>SNQJ01S0028714.1:123481-145274 GCA_010110895.2 Picea sitchensis
ACCCTATTGCAAGCACATGAATACAAGCCAAGCAGGACAACAAGAAGATACTACTCAGACCTAAATGCAAGGACAAAAAATGACAAAAATAACAAGAAACAAGTTTTCCAAAAATTTAACAATAACACAGCTTCCTATCACTCTGCAAGCACTCAAAAGATATAACATAGACCCAATAAGACTCAGAAACACTCAAAACCCACTCAACAAACACCAAATTGAACCTAAAAGGATTAGAAAAATATGTGTGTGACTGTTCTAGGAATAGAAGTGTAAGTATGCGCTCAAGACATATATATCCCGCGTATGTACACGATTGTTCAGGAAAAATCTGTGTATACCAAGAAAAACATTAACTGGGTAAGAATTAAGCCAACCAACTCAGATATACAACAATGTAGAGGTTTTTAAGCTACAGGCAACACAGAAACTCAAGAAAACAGAAAGCAATGAAAGAGAAAAATCATCAATTAACCCCAAAAAGGAGAATCCCCCCAAATGAGTCGCCAATTATGTTACAAGGAATAAATCTCTATGGCTTGGGGGTAGGACCACAACAGACAAAACGACACTAAGAAATCAATTCAAATCTCAAATATTCTAGATAAATGGAAATTCCAACAAAAGAAAGGTTAGAATCCTACCTCTTCATGACATTCGTAGGAGACCATCATTGAGCTCACAATCCAATTCTTGATACCTACAACTTGTCCTCAACATCCAATATACATAGGCATATGGAAAATGTATGTCAGCATATAAACTATCATAATCCATCAACATGTATAGAAAATTTACCCATGGAAAATAATATAAACCTTTGCAACATATAATTGGATGAGAAAAGAGTATTTCTATTAATATAATCAGCAGAAGTACATAGGTAACAACCTTCTGTATCAGCAACTCGTCAAAACCAAGAAACTAACTCCCTCCATCTGAGCCTTCACCAATTCAATCCTCCACAAGGAAAGATCACAAGTTATAGGAGTAATTGGGTTCCTCCTTCACAGGATAGGGAGATGCCCCCTAATGTGTGAGCTTAGAGGAGCAATCACAATGGCCGAAATACATTACAATTCATAAAAGTGGAGTAGTGAGGACCCACCTGGAGGAACTAGTCACCCATCAGAATACTACTATACATATTGACTTTGTACACATGGCTTCTAATATGAAGTACACTGCAAATCCATGTGTTTTTATAGAAGATAAATTTTCATGGCCATGAAGAGGCAATACAAAGTAGACATATGCCATAGGTGGTCATAGGCACGAACAAAACACAGTGGAGTCCACTCTCAAAATCAATTGAAGACATATGTATACAATGAAGTACAATTTAATCTTCCATGATAAATGAAGTCATATAGAACTAGAGTGATGAAAGACAGTAACAGGTATGAGGTGTTGTTATTGTAAGTATTAGGTCTTTTACGCTAACCGTCGATGGTGTAATTATGCATCGTGTGAATAGAGTAGTTGAAGTTGAACACAATGAGACTTCATTTGATTACTGGTCATTGAGGTATATTGTTAACAAATGCAAGACAACCCATTGATAATTAAACTAGGCGTCAAGGCACTGAATACATTCAAAAAGTGTGAATAAAGTTGTTGAGGTCGAACACTTGAATAATCCATTGAGAAGGATACATTAATGTATTCCTAACTGTTGATGACAAGAGAACTTTCCATTAATGAATGCAAGCCTCTAGGTACTCTTATGACTCTATATCTTGATTCGAGAATAGATCAGTTGAAGTCGATGGAATGAGACTCGTTTAAAGGAGGGCATTAAGGTATCCCCTATCATCCAGTGCAAGCTACAATGAAATACTTGATGATTAGGAAGAACTCAGATGAACAGGATATGCATGAATGAATGACCATGTGCATCTCTCATGTGCACCAAATGCAAGTAGTACACAAAAGAGACCCTCTGAATATAATTCATTAATGAAAACTAACGATAGATGTGCGGAAACCACCAATGGGGTCTAATGGAATCCAAGACACTGCATGAATCCCAGTGTGTGAATAGATTTATCGTCGTTGAACACAAGGGAAACCACCCAGTCAGTGACTAATGAAGAGATGTCATATGTTGGGTTCAAGGTCACCTACCAATGATGAAAGTAGGCCCAGGGTGCAAGGTAGGACAACAGCTTCATGTGATTCTGAGATTCACTTTTAAAGAGATGGGTGACATGCAAAGTCAAGAATTATGAGGAATGGTTGACACATGTTTGGAATTCCTTTGAACAAGAGCATGAGATAGATGGATAACTCAAGCAGCATAGACTCAAGACTGAACATTGACAGACATTTGTGACGCAGGAGGCATCGACAAAATCTCCATGGGTACTAGAAGAATAATCAGTTGGAGGAGTAAACTCTGAGTAACGAGTTCATCTTCCTAAGGCCATACTAAACCCAAACCTTTGATGAATGGACTGAAAATATTTTTCTCTTTTTAAAGGAGACATGACTGCTGCCGATAGAAGATAATACTCTTTTCCTGCCCTTATTTTTTGTTTTTTGATTTTTTTTTGTCTTTTTCATATTTATTTTTTTTTGTAAGTAAGAGTTTTTATATATAAAGAGCCTTCAAAACAAAACCATAGTTACAGATTGTTCCATATTGTCGTATTGTAATAACTGGACTGCCCCAAGGGGAAACCAGATCAGCCATCTGGTATTGTGGTCTAAATGCCTACCAGTCTAGAAAACATTGTGCACAGAGCTAAGGTGAGAGAAGTAAACTAAAACATGAGTAGAATCCCAATAGTGGTCATACATTTGGCTTATAACCTGGCCAGGTGGCGTGGGTTGCCTCATCCTAGGGATCCTCTTCAATAGGTGTTCCTCTCCATTCCATTTGTGTGTCAGCATCCGGATTACCCCCGTCCAATATGGTGTACGAAAATGTGTCTTCCCATGTACTGGGTGCATGTGAGCCCCCTGCTACTGCAACCTCCCTTTCCACGTGCATGGCTTTCCCAATGCCGCCACCTTCTGCTGGAAGCACCTATTCGCTCCTACCGAAAGTCTCTGCATGAGTGTGCTCTGTTTCTCCCGTTGTATTTGGTGTGGAGTGGGAGGTCCCCTGGAAGGTGGAGAGGATTTGGAGGAGTGCAGAGGTCTTACCATCCAGTAGCTACAGTCAGAATTGTAGGTCCTCCAAGCCTTGTCGGAGCTCGAAGACCAGCCCATAGAGAATGGCCAGGTTGTCCTGCAGCTGCGAGTCTGGGATGGAGTCAGAGAAAGAGTGTGACATGTGATGGGTTTCCTGTAGAAAAGGTAGTGCCTCCAAGGGTGGGCTAGTGGGGGAGGCTTATGGGGAAATTGTAGGTACGTTGGCTGGGGAAATTGGAGGTACTTCAGGAGGTGCCCAAGAAGTGGAGGCCCTGTCCAGGATGGGTCCTGAGAGTAAGCCCCACAAGTTGTCTGTGAGACCCAAGCCTTCAATCCAGGGGGAAAGTGGGGAAGAGGTGGTGAGTGGTTCAAGTTCAGACTGCGAGGAGTGCGAGGAGTGTGAGGAAAGTGATGAGTGCGAGGGGGTTGAGCCAGGGGGAGGTGCATGTGCACAAGGCCGAAGTGGATGCCAGGGCGAGCCTCTCCTTGGCTTGCCTCTTTGCCTCAGCATTCTGATGGCTCAGGGGAGAAGTTTGGCCTGAGGGGAAAGACTCAGGTGGACGGAGAGGGGATGGAGAGGAACCAGTTGCAGGAGAGTGCCAAGGAGGAGGGAAAATAGAATGAGCCATTTCTGCGCAGCTGGAGGAGATGAAGGTTGAGCCACATGCGAAGAGTAATGGCGCTTTCAATGAGAGCTGCCATAGAGGGGATAGCAAGAGGAGGTAGACGCACCAGGTTTAATGGTGCCTCGAACGTTGTAGGGGAAATTAAATGCATGGGATTGGTGGTTGTGCTTGGAACAGATCTATCACATGGCCTTCACCTCGCTGGCCTGTGCATGCCTCCTCAGCATGCCATGTATCCCGCACCATCACCCCATCCGGAGGTTTGTCCACTATTGTGGCCTTATGCTTACATTGTTGGAGTATGGGGTGTGACGGATTGAGAGATGCTTGGCAAAGGAGTTCTGGTCCGTCCCAATTAGTCCCCAAATTTTCCAGTTCATACGCTACCTAATTAGCCTTTCTTCTGATGTGTGAGGGTATGAAGGCATGATTTGGTTGCAGAAGATTTGCGATTGTTTTTAGTCCATGGGAGAGTCTCCAATAGGGTGAGATTTGTTCTGGGTCAGATCCATTTAAGATTCTCCTGAAGAGATTGATAATGACAAGGGAATCCCCTTCTATAATCAACTTGGTGAAGTTATGTTCAATTGCTAATTGCAATCCTCTAGTGAGCCCCCATAAATTAGCTGAATTGTTCGTAGTGTGGCCTAGGATACCTGCATTAATGAGAAAGATGTGTCCCTGATGATTATGGAAGATCACTCTGTAGCCTTCTACTCCTGGGTTACCTTTGGAGGCACCATTGAAATTGAGTTTGATGAAGCCATCCAAGGGGGGGGGGGTCCAAATTGAAGGGTTTCTTTGATGAGAAAGTGAGATGGGGGAAGGGGGCGGGTCCTGAGTTAGAGGGACTTTCCAATACTGTAGAATATAAGGTTCAGAAGGTGTTCCCATCATATCCTTTGCAGTCCAGTGTTGTAGGCTGATAGTTTCCAGAATGTTGAGGCGACATTGGTTCCAACAATGTTGCCAAGGGAGCTAGGCATTCCTGAAGATCCTTCTATTTCTTTCCTTCCAAATTTTCCAGAGTATAAAGCCTGGAATAAGTTGACAAATACAGTTAAGAAGGGGTGATTTAAAATCCTGTTCTCTCCAGTCTGTGATGATATCGATGATGTTGTCTTGTTTTTTATCTGAGGTGCGCATGATCAGCGCGCTTTGGTCCCAGACTTGAGTTGTGTAGGGGTAGGTGTTGAGGAGATGGTTCATGGTTTTAGCTTCTTTTCCACAGAGTGTGCAGATAGACGGGCCGACAAAACCCCTTTTTGAGAGGTTATCCCAAGTGAGAATGCTCGAATGAGTAACAAGCCAGAGGAAAAGAGTAATTTTTGGCCAGTGTTTTAAGGCCCAAATTTTGCTCCATGCACTTCCTATGGGTAAAGGGTCTGAGTGAGTTTTAATGGAATAGGCCTCTTTTATGTTGAAGGTTCCCCTTGGCGAGTATCCCCATCTTAGAATATCCTCTCCTATGAGAGTGGGTATTTTCCTTTTTCCCAATTCTTCATACCAGGGTCTTAGGTCCACGTGTGCCTCTATGTTCAGGTACTCCTTATTTGAATTCCAACATCTCCTGGTGGCCTCTGTTGGGTTGTCTTGCCAGTAGTCTTCTACTTTTGTTAGGCCCGCTTGTGTAGCTGGGATGTTGATATTGTCAACGCAATCTTCATGGTCTAGAGTTGGCCACTACTGCCACGAATCTTTCCAGAATAGGGTTGTTTTCCCATTTCAAATTTCCCAGAAAGTGTGATTTGTTACCAGATGTCCATTTTGCTTAGCTACTGCCCAGATTAAGGATCCAGGGTTGTCCCCATTCCACCTGATCAAGTTCCTCTCCGCAATATTGGGTGCATATTTTCTTCTCCAGAGCTTGGCCCATAAATCATTGGGTTTTTTTAGCCATATCCACCAGACCTTGGCGCTTAGGAATTTGTTCATGATTGAGGGGTCCCTTATCCTGAGACCCCCCTGAGCTTTGTGTTTAAAAAGTTTGTCCCAGCTGATCAGTGCTATTTTTTTCCCTGAGTTAAGGCCTTGCTAGAGGAAGTTCCTTTGCAAGTTTCTTATGGTTGTAAGGACAAAAATTGGGGCTGCAAGTGTTGAAAAGGTATAGATTGGAAGGGATTGAAGCACGGATTTAAGAAGAGTGAGGCGGATGGGAAGGTTTAGGGCTCTGTAGGTCCAGGAAGAAAGCCTCTTGGAAAAGGAGGAAAGGATATGCTCCCAAGAGGTGTTTCTGAGGGCGTTATCCAGCAGGGGAATACCAAGGTATTTGGACGGACGGGAGCTATGGGTGAAGCCTAGGATATCAGAGATATGGCGTTGGATCAAAGCAGGCATATTGAAGAAGAAGATCTGGGATTTGTATTTATTAAAGTCCAGTCCTGAGGCATCAGAGAAATTTTGAAGGATCGAAAGGAAAGAATGTGCTTCTCTTACTATAGGGGAGCCCATCATCAAGGTATCGTCAACAAATTGGTTGTGAGAGATCGGGGGAGAGATACCATGCAGAGGTAGACCCGTCAATGAGTTGCTTGCTATGGTTGCGTGAATGGAGTGACTGAGACCCTCGGCCATGATAATGAAGAGGAAAGGGGATAGAGGGTCTCCTTGTCTGATTCCTCTAGAGGGAGAGAAAGGACAGGAGGGAACCCCATTGACAAGGATAGAAAAGAAAGCTGAGGTGAGATTTAGAATCCACTCTACCCAGAAGTGGTCAAAGCCAAAGGCAAGGAGAATTGCACGCATATAATCCCAGCTTAACTTGTAAAAGGCTTTAGAAAGATCCAGTTTAAGGAGAATACCTAGCATTCGGGTCTTCTGCAAGGAATGAATAACTTCATGGGCTAGGATGACGTTGTCCAGGATCCACCTATCTTCGACATAACTCGATTGCTTCGGAGAAATGATCATTGGTAGGATGGACTTGAGTCTTCTAGCAATCACTTTGGTTAGGAGTTTGTAGATGACATTGCACAGAGCGATGGGTCGGAACTGCATTGGGTGAAAGATCTGCCCCTCTTTGGGGATGAGGGTGAGGAAATTCACATTAAGAGTGGGGAGGACTTGTCCTGAAGAGTGGGAATACTCAATGATTTCCCAAACCTCTTCCCTAATCATCTGCTAGCAATGATGGAAGAAGTCACTAGTGAATCCATCTGGACCTGGAGCCTTGCCTTTGGGGGTGTCCTGAAGTGCCTGATCCACCTCCTCACTAGCAATGGGCCTGAGCAGGTCTGAGTTTTGTTCTAGAGTTATTAAGATGGGTATGTGTTGCATGACCTTAGCGATGGCTTGAGATCTGTCTGGAAGGGGCTTCGTGAGGAGATCTTTGTAATAAGTGACCAGATCCTTTTCCAGATCCTCATGGGAGTGGATAAGTTGGCCATTGGTGGAGGTTAACTATGTTATTTGGTTGGTGTGTCGTCGTTGAATGGTAGTCCTGTGAAAAAAATTTGTGTTTCGGTCACCCTCCTTGAGCCACTAGATGTGAGATTTTTGTTTCCACAGAGTATCTTCTTGGGATTTCCTGACCTCTAGTCGTTGGTTTATATCTGCTTCCTAGGTTTTAAGATCTTATGTAAGACCATGCTCCCGGATCTGCCTTTGTATCATGCTCATTTGATCTGTCAGCTGCTTTTGGGAGTCGAAGATGTTTCCAAAGGTTTGCTTGTTCCAAAGTCTAAGTTGTTGCTTAAGGTTCTTAAGCCTCTGCTAGAATCGGTACATCTTGGAGCCATGGGGTACCTCTACCTCCCTCCACCATTCGTGGATCTTTTTGTGAAAATCTGGGTGACTGAGCCAGAATTGCTCGAACCTGAAGGGTTTTCGACCTAGGGTGGTTGGCACCTCCAGCCAGAGCTGAATGGGCCAGTGATCCAATCCATGAAAATATAGAATACTTGTCTCAAGATTTTTTCCTTCCAACATAAGGGCATCTAAAATTAGGAACCGATCCAGTCTGCAAGCTATTTGATGTGTTCCAGTTCTTCTGTTTTTCCAGGTGTAAATTCCATTGGGTGTTTCCAGGTCTATGAGGTTGATGTTGTCAATGAGACTATTGAAGTCGTTGGATTCCTGATCCAGGCGTCGAGTTCCTCCTTTTTTTTCCTTCAGGTTACGAATGAGATTGAAGTCATCACCTACAATCCATCTATTGTTCATGATTAAGGTAGACAAGTACTCCACATTACTGAGAAAGGATTTCTTTTCCCTAGGGTTGGCTTGCCCATAGACATTAGTAAGGTGGCCAAGTTTATTGGAGCCTATGAGCCTGTAGGCTCAGTAATAGACCATTTGGTAGTGATGAAGTTTTCCATGATGGTTGTATTGGGGTTTCATAGAATAGCTAGGCCTCCGGCTCTGCCTATGGCTGTTGTGGATATTGCTTCCCCTTGCTTCCAATAGTAGGGGAGAAGCCTGTCTATGTCTTCAGTGGTGCATTTTGTTTCCTGGAGTAGCATAATGTCTGGTTTTTCTCCAAACATCAGATCTCGTAGCAGTTTTTGCTTGCTACGTCTGTTGATACCTCTTAGATTCCATGACATGATCTTCATGAGGAGGAGAGAGAGAGGAGAGGGGGAAATCTATCTGAGATGAGGTGGATTTGACCAGAGTTCACCATGAAGTGACCTATCTCTTGTATGATCTTGTTTGTTGACTTCCTTCCCCTTTTCTTTTCGTCTTTCTGTGGTTTGATCTGACCCTTTTCCTGATTACCCTTTATTCCCAAACCCTTACTGGATCTTGTTGTGGATCCAGCTGAGGAGTTGAGGAAAACTTTGTGCACTTTCCATAATTTATCTGGAGGTATGGTGTACAGTTTCTGGTGTCGATAAGCATGCTCTAGATGCTCCAGGTCCACTCCTGCTAGTTATTGCTCATTGAGATCCATCTCAACATCCCTATCCTCTGCCTCCAAGTGGTCCTCTAATCTAATAGCAGGATATGTTGTCGAGTTACTTGGATCCTTCTCCTGTAGTTGTCCTTCACTCCCTGTGCCTGTTTGTTGGGGCGTGTTCTCCTTCTAGGATTCTTTGGGGTTTTTTGGATCTGAGGGATTCTTCGGTTGATCTTGTAGTATCTCATATTTATTGTTGGTGGACAGATCCTTGCTTTCCTGGGTTGCATGTTTTCTTCCTCCTTGTCTTCTCTTTCCTGATGCCTGAACGAAGTCGCCCTTGTCTTTTCCAGCCTCTGAGTTCCCCTCTTTGTGTGCGGCATTGAGGGGGCATTCTCTGAAGAGATGTTTATGCTCATGACATTTCCGACATCTGAACGGAATATGTTCGTAGTCTATGGTTTGAATCCAGTCTTCATCATGGTATTCTAGGATTATGGATCCCGGGAGCGGCTTGGCTATATTCAGGTATACACAGATACACACATATGAGTCATATCATCTCTGCTTAGTGGCCTTCGATGATTTAACATAAACCCCAATAGTGTTACATATACCTGCCAGAACCTCCTCCAGTCAAAATTCTCGGGGTAGGGAGTATAGTCTGATCCATACTGGTGCATGTGCAAAGTCTTCCTTTTCAGGGATAAATTTCTCTGTCCAGAACCTTAAGAAGAGTCCCACTGAGTTGAAAAAATAATTCCCTCCATCAAAAATATAGTTTCAGTCCTCTAGGTTGTGTAGGATGATGGTGAAGAAGCCCTTGGATCCTAGTTGCAGTTCATAATGTCCCTTTGGCTTCCACCAGTGTTGTATCCATTTGATCAGGTCTCGTTATGAGGGCTAGAGCCCTAAGAATTTGCCTACTAACACGTAGTCTCTCATATATTTATTTTGTTCCTCAATGCATGGTGAACTGATGATGTATTATGGGGCCTGCGGTGCTTGTGGGATGCACTTACCTGGTAGCCATGGCATTGACGTTGTTGCATGTGTTGGTGCGTTAGCTGAGTAGATGTCCATCTCTTTATCTTTGAAGGTTCCTTCCATCAAATATTGAGCATAGATCTGGGGGAGGCTCGAAAGTGGGTCGCTTTGACCCTTCTCCCAGGCTTCCATTCACCATTACCTGGCTATAAGAGGTGCCTTTTGACCCTCCCTTCTTCAGAGTCATGAGCCCCAGCAGGGCGAAAGTTGTGACAGTGTGGCAGAAACCCTAAACCTAAGTTGCAAAGTGAAAATCCAACAGTCTATATGTTTTTTTATTTCCTTTGTCTTTTTCATATTATTAAAGTCTAAAAAAGAGGTAAATGAATGATATGATACAAGAGAGGAAACGAGTGTCGCGAATAATAAAACTAGTTCCATGCAGTGGAACATACCTATGCTCAATATACGGGAACATGTGCAGGATATGGACACTCGAGGGGATGTTTCCTCTTGGGGTAAGGGATGTCAAGTTGCAAAGGATATATGAAAGGCACTACTTGGTGAATGGTGAGAAATGTTGGGGAAATGGGATTATAAGGAGAAAGAGGGATCGGGTATTAGGCTCAACAATGCAAGAAGGATAATGAAATGAAATTACAACTCGACATTTGTGGGAGTCCCATGAGTAATGGCTAGAATAGTATATTGAGCAGAAATATGAGGTTTCAATGCAATGTCATAGCAGGACTATAAGGGACACCCAGACCTATGGAGTGACTTTTTCATGTGCATCAAATGGAAAAAAGATTCTAACTAGGGAACCCATGTTTCGCAAGTCTCTACCACTTAATAACAACACTTATAGTAATAGTGAGGAGGTTTTGTGCTGCTAAACAAAATGGTTTCATACCTAGGGCATATGAATTGTGATCATAGGATGATGCAAAAATTCAAAGCAAGGTGAAAACCTATCCTATATGCCAGTGATGATATATACCTGCCAGAGGAACAAATGGGATAAGGAATGTTGAAAATCCATCATAAACTGAAAAAAATACTTAAAACCATGTCTTACACTACATAATTAGTCCATGTGTTTTCAAAAAATAGGAAATACAAGGAGAAAACTATATAAAATGGGTAAAATGTTTCTATAAATAGTAAAAACAATGAGTTTTACTATGTCATTTTGAGTTTTTTACCTACATAGTGATTTTGATCTTATTTCACCCACGAAATTCCAGTGACAATTTCAGGATCTACGGTCAACAAAATTGGAAAACCTCTGGACCAAGTAAGTACTCATTCCCTCCTCTTCCATTTCAATAGTTTAAATTTTTTATTTGGTGTATGTATTTTAAGATTTTGAGACCGCAAGATGGGAAACTTGGTGTATGCGGGATACATTTTATCGGGCCATGTACACAACCTGATGAAAATAGTAAAATCAAATCATGCACGCGTATATCGAGCCCTATATGTGACTGCTTAAATTGTTGCCCACGTACAAGTCTGTGCATATGTTTTTTATAAAAACTGACTCAAAATTATGAATTTCCTTTGCAGGATGGTGATTGAATGGAGAGAGAGGGAACACAAGGATGTTGATGTAGTAGTGGAATGTGATATGACATCCCCTAATGCATTACAAATATGTGGGATTTATAAATTTTTGGCTATAAAATAATTGAGGGCACAAGCGACATTTCTTTAGACTTTGATAAATTATTGAGATCTGGAAGCCTATGTCTTCAATATTGATGGGAACCAAATAATAATTGAGGTGGACGGCGTCTATTTCATCATAGGTTTGTCTTGTCGAGGCGAGATGGTAAAAATCAAGGCCCAAGAGGCTAGAGGTGGGATAATCATAGACCAGTACATCTATACATGATGTGTCGCAGATAAACAGAAAGTAGGGAACCAACTTCTTATTAGGGCCATTGAGAGCCTGAGTTTGAATATTATCTTTCTAGTTCTCACACGGATATCTGGATCAGCCTTGCTACATAAGGCATCGAGGCCTCTTATGTTTTATGCTCTGGAGTGCTTGATACCCACAGTTTA
Source organism: Picea sitchensis (assembly GCA_010110895.2). Classification (NCBI taxonomy): domain Eukaryota; kingdom Viridiplantae; phylum Streptophyta; class Pinopsida; order Pinales; family Pinaceae; genus Picea; species Picea sitchensis. Next base: position 135,140 of record SNQJ01S0028714.1, read on the forward strand.
TGATTGGAGCACTTCATTATTGGCCAATGTGAAGAACCATCTTACCGACTGCAAACTTGGAAGGATGAGAAACTTTGAGTTTGCATATATCTTATGTAGCTTTTTCTTTGAGAGGGATCTATCCCTTAGTCACAAAGTAGAAATTCCTCCTCATAGTCTACGTGATCCAGCCATGATCCGTTGGAGTGAAGTGATGAGGCAGTTGGGAGGTGGTAGGGTACCAACCCCCTATGATGATAAGTTTTTTCACTGGTGGTGATGACATGTCATTTCCAACGATAAATATCCCTATGAGGGGATCGACTATCGAGGGGATTGCGACATTCCATTACCACCAAGATCTTCCTTTGGGGAGATTGGTACGAAATTTATTTTTTGTGTTTTTTTATATGATAAATGCAAAATAAAAATGAAAATATTTTTGGTATGGTATCATATATTAACACTTAAATATATTATGTAGATGTATGTCCATGATGATTAGATGGATACCCACGACATCGACACAGGGGCTGAGGTGATGATATTGCTAGAAAGGAAGCAGAGAGAGTTCTTCAGAACATGTAGGGCAACCTAGCATGTCTGACGCATAGGATACCTATGATCCAGGTCGAGGACCTACCAGATGCTATGTAGAGGAAGGTTGTAGGTGTACCCCGTGCATGGGTGAGACTCTTTCATCATCTTTCTAACCTTATAGTATGCTAACATGATGAGCACCTAGGACCTCAAGATTAGATTCCATGGTTGTTAGATGTATGGGCCATATATGTATATTTTTTAGGGACAAAAGCACAATTTTGTACTATGATACCATATTTTTGAACTAGATGAATAAAATACAAAAAAAATAGGTGTTCAGCTTTACCTATATATTTTTCAATGGATGAATGTATGTTTCCTTTACTTAGTTATGCGACAAATGCCAAGCTAAAACGTAATCAGCACATGCATAGGATACTTGATTAGAACTTCTAGGGATATGATTATAAGTAATGAAATCAAAATATCATTCCAAAATTCGTACCCAAAGGAATCATCGAAGTAGTGTAGGATAATTGACTCGATACCTATTGTTCAACTAAGACACAACCAACTGGGAATCCAAGAAAACATTTAAAAATCGAACACCATATGAAATGGCATCGTGTAATATCTCAATAATGGTGTTATACTCAGCCACATTGTTCGTCGATGGCTCTAGACAAACGCCTCCTAAAGACACTAGTTGTCCCTCAGGTGAATAGATAACCCAAGCAGTGGAAGATACATTTTGAGTATGATGATTGGCACCATATGGAAATCCTAGGAACACCAATGATTGTATTGACATCTTCCAACCAAAGGGAAACTCAATAAGAAAACCAGAGACACAAAAGAATAAAAATAAAAATTTATACACCAAAGTACAATAATATACAAAGCTCATTCCCGAGATGGAGGGCTCAAGCATAATACTTTTTGAGATAGAGCCCATTTTTGGACACTTTCAGAATGTTCCCTTCATAATCCTCTAACTCATGGGCTCCTTTTTCGAGGACACGTATCACAATATAAGGACCGTGCAACATTGGATTGAATTTTATTGCCCCCAACGGTTCTTTAGCTTGGTCGTAAAGAAGGACCAAGTCACACTCAGTGTATTGTCAGGGGTGGACATATTTATCATAGTGGACCTTAACACATCACTTATTCTCCTTGATGGTTAGGGAGGAATCTCTACGATACTCATCGAGTTGCTCCAAGTGTACAAGGCATTCTTCGAGATTAGTTGTGTTAGGTAGGAGCTCATTTGATAACTTAAAAGAAGGAATCTCACATTCAATGGGAAGAACTAAATCCACTCCATGAACCAATTGAAATGGTGAAAAACCAGTGGAACTCTTTACTACAGTTTGGTATGATAGAGCAGGGTATAGCATCATGTGCCAGTTATATTTACTCTGCCTGAAAGATTTTTTCAAAATGGATTTCAGAGATTTATTCACAACCTCTACTTGGCCATTTTCCTGGGGATAATATGATGATGAATGATCTTGCTTGAACCCAAGTTTTTATGTCAACTGTGTCATCATCTTATTCTGAAAGTCATTTCCATGCTCAGTGATAATATCCTTCAGAATTTCAAATTGAGATATGATTTGACTTAATATGAAGTGTGTTGTAGTCTCACCATCAGATTTAATTGTAGGCAAGGCCTTAGCCCACTTGGTAAAATAGCCCATGGCCACGATAATGTGATGGTTCCCCCCAACTGAGGTTAGGTTGAAATCCATGAAATCAATCCCCAACTTGGTTAAGGTACCGATGGTAATGAATGGGTGAAGAGGGGCAAGGTGCAAGTGCATCTTATGAGAAAACACCTGCAAAGGGTGACACTTCTTGACCACTTCTACACAATCTTTAAAAATCAATAGCCAAAAATAACCAACTCGCGATATGTTTTGAGTTGTCACAAGTCCGAATAAATGACCACCACATTCCCCAATATGATGTTCATTGAGTACAGCTTAAGCTTCTTTATGAGTCAAACAATGATGTATAATAGAATCCACCCCTCGGGGATACAAAGTGTGACCTTTAATGAGGTAGTTTTTGGCTTGATGGTGTACATGTTGTCGGTCGTCCCTCGAAAGATGTTGGGGAAGATTTAGAGTTTGAAGATATATAAAATTGTCTCCATACCAGAGGTCAAAATATGATATGAGGAAAATGTGATCATCAGCAAATGAGTCATCGAAAGCGGTATCCTAAACATGCCTATGGAAGTCTGACATTAATTCCAGAAAGACTAGCGATTTCTTATATTTTGCAGAGACAAAATTGAGATCAAACTCCTGCAAAATCAAAATCCATTTATTGTGTTTCCCCCCTATGATACACCTTTTCAGGACATATTGAAATGGATTGATGTCGGTGACCATTATATTCTTGCGAAGTAAGATATAATGGCGAATATTTTAACCACATGCATGGTTGTTGAGGCTAGAATTTCCACGTGAGAGTACTTAAGTTCAGGATCGATTAGATTTCGACTAAGATAATAGATAACTTGCTCATGGAGTTCATCATCCTTCTGAATGAGAACCATACCAATCGTCTAGGAAATATCTATTATATTCTAGAGGACTCAGCAGAGGTGTCGACACTAGGGATTTCTTAAGGGCATCAAAGGACTTTTAGACTCGCTCATCCCACATAAACAGAGTATCCTTTTTCAAGAGACGCATAAAACCCTTAGTGATTTTAGAATAGTTGGCTATAAAGAAACGCAAGAATTTATATTTCCCTTGCAAACCCTGAAGCTGACGCATATTTTGCGGGGGAGGAAATCGAAGTATTGTATCCACCTTTATCGGGTCCACCATGATCCCTTACTAGAAAACTATAAATCCCAAAAGGCGACCTAAACTGATGCAGAAGATGCATTTATGAGGGTTTAATTGAATAAGATAATGATGGCATATTTAAAACACTAGCCAAATATTAAAAGGATGATCAACCCTCTTATGAGAGTGAGCAGCAAGGTCATCTAGATAAGCCTCGACTATATGTTTGAGGTCATGGAAAACGAAGGTCATATCCTGCTAAAAAGTCACTTTGACATTTTTAAGGATGAAAATAATTTTCTGGTATGCAAATGTAACCCAAGGACAAATGAACATTGTCTTATGTTGATCCTAGAGTTTAATTTGAATCTGATTGTATCCTAAAAATCCATCCATAAAAGAAAATATTTTACTCCATGCACTCTCATCAATGATTTGGTCAATAAATAGTGTAGGGAAATTATCTTTCAGACAAGATTTATTCAAATCCCGAAAATCCATACACACTTGGATGGTTCCTTGATTCTTATCCATATGAACGATATTGGATACCCATTATGTCAAGGGAATTGGGTAGATGAAGCCAGCATTAAGCGGCTTCTCAACCTTTGCCCTAATGGTGTGAGCCTTTATGTGATTCACATCTCTAAGTCATTGTCGAATTGGATTAGCATTCAGATAAGTCTTGATTTCATGTTCGACATTACTAGATTCTATCCCTGGAATTTCTTCATATGATCAAGCAAACACATCTCGGAATTCCTTAAAAATATCGGTGTAAATCTAAATTTCTTCAGACGATCAATCTACACCAATATAAACATCATCAACCTTGCTAGGGGTTCGAGAGATGTTGATCACAATGGAAGGAGAGATGTTCTCCATGTTCCCTTCAAAATATATGTCATGCTTATCCAACAGGACAACGATGTGACAAACAATCTCGCTCATGGTGGACCTAAATTCCTTTCAAGATCTAGGAGGAAATAAGATCTGTGGTGAAGGCCCTCCTAAGGCCTTTTAGGACCAGTCACGGCCTCTAAGATTGCTTCGTTCGAAGGAAAAGTATTGTTGAGGCAATCATGTGGACTAGACAATTTTATGGCCCATATGGTCTCTAGGATAGAATCCACCTCTTTTTCCTGTGAAGGGGGAGGATTTGGGTCTACAACAGCTTCCAGGATAGGTTGATATGCAATCTCGACTATAGAAAATGACATTCCCACTCTGATATGTGAGTGACCTTCATACAATGCATTCGGAGAAGGTAGAGTCCATGGATCATCAAAATATGAAGTACTAAATGAGACAAGCCTCAATGATGATGAGGATTCATCAGAACGGCACTAATATACGATATTGGCACGGAGAAATTAAAGGTTCCTATCAAGGAAGGATACATTCTGAAACTAATATTATTAGTTTCTTCTGAGAATTCTTGACAATGAGGACCGAGGTTCCCACCGATGCAGAGGAACTGGAGTGGGAGAAATATAATTGGTCGATCATCACAACCTTCCCTTCTCAAGGAAGTCACAAAATATGAAACACTGACAACAAGAAATTTGTCATAGATTAAGGCCAATTACGCCCCAATAAAATATATTAGTCAAGGGGTGAATCAACCACCTCGACCTCAACTACCACATTTTTACTACCTAACTTGACCTAAAGAGCAGGGAGGATACCATGGGGTCTAAACGAACACCAATCAAACGCAGTTAACATATTCAAGACTGAGAAAGATGGGGATATCCAATGGCTTTCCAATAAGCTAGAGACATCACAGATGTTGAATCAACTTCATCGATGGAAATACACTTAATAGTGATATCCATACATTCCACATGGATTTGAAAATTTGCATTGCAAGGTAATCAAGGCTCAACATCTGTGGCATCGATTTTGATAAATTTCGAGCCACTTGAGTCAATATCCCCCAATGCAGATAACAAGGAATTCCTCTATGTTGGGAATTTTTGGAGTACATCCAAAGCTGGCATTCCACATGGTGTTTGGCCCAAATCTTCGACAATCGAGTAATTTTGGACAGCTCTAGAATTGGGATTATGAGCAGATCACTTAAGAACTCCTTTCGGAACATGAGGCATGGGGTCAGGCTTATCAATCTGCAAAGGTGTTTCTGGAGGGGGAGGCTATGTACCCAAAGTAGGTTGTGTAGGACCATAATCAAGAGTCCTAGTGGCTATTCTAACCTTAGATTAGACCATATTCATGCATTGATGGACACCATCATGTGACGAGGGAGTTTGACTTCCAGCCAACGCATTTCTGGTGTTCAAGGTTTTTGAGCCCATATTTTGATTATGCAGAAATGGATTAGTTAACACAGCAGGATGTTGTACTATAAGCCTCGAGGATTCCTCTATATTAGGGAATAAATGGGTAAGGTGATCCTCTTTACACATATTACATGGAAACTTCACCTTCTACTTTTCCTTCTTTCCCTCACCAGCATTGTTACCATATTTGTCATTATTATGACTATCCTTGTTCTTATTATTGTTGTTATTATCCCCATGCTTGTGGTTATTATTTCTACCTTTCCTCTTATTCCCTTCGGGTTTGTCAACTTCAAGGAATGTATTTCTAATGACTGGGCGGGAGGAGATAAAATCGTAGCTTCTCCCACTGCAAACTGGTTGAGAGACAAATTTTTCATCTGATTAGTCACCTAATCTATAGACTTGGAATTTTTTGAGCCTATAATTCCATCTACATGGGGCCCAGTATTTTGTCTTGAATCATTACTCGATTGTGGTGCATCGGGAATATTTTCATAGAGTGTCCCATATTGACTGTATATAAGATCTAATTGTTGGGATTTTAATATGGCCTCTTCCTTAGTCATTACCCCGGATGTAGAAACATCCTTCAAAATATATAGCAATAGGGACTTAAGGAACCACTCCAATAGAAAATATGGAAGAATATTAGCTTTAATCAACCTCTTTCTTCTACACCACTCTTGAATGTGGTATGAGATGTGGGTGGCTTTGTCCTAATGGAAAGTCAATAAAAGATCAGTATTAGTGTCATAACGAACCGGAAGTTGAAAGTGGTTGAGAAAAATTAAGACCAACTCATGGAGATTTTGGTATGTTCCCCCTGCTAACTCGATGTACCATTTTGCAGCAACCCCCATTAGGGTGCACTGAAACAGTCTCAAATGGACCGAGTCATTATTAAGAGAATTTGACAAGCACCATAAGTGAAAAGTAGTAACATGATCGTCTAGATCCTCACCACTCTTAACGTCGGATTTAGAAATGTCTAAGGGAATCTTGGCAGGAACTAGGGGCCATGTTGGATCATGACACATGGGGTCATTCATTAATCTCGATAGATCTATAAAATTTAGCGTGGCCATAAAAGGGAGCCTTGGTTGCAGCATCTGAGACCATGCTCCCAGGAAATACTAACTTTGAGAGACTATGGGGCGAGGAGAGTTCCGATAAACAAAATGGCCCTACACAGTAGGACAATATCCCCCTCTTGATTGATTCATGAAATGATGTAAAGGAATCATCACTGATGGGACCACTTGTGAGGAAAAACTGATATGATACGGATTACCCATATGAGGATATACACTTTCCCCTGATGAAGGAACTTCGTGCCGGGGGTTTCCCATATTATAAAATTGACGCCCCCTTGATTTCATACAAGAGGTTAAAAGAGGATTTTCCATAATAAAATCTTTCATGGGAACAAGCATTGTGGATGAAGGATAGACAGATGGGATATATGAAGAAGAAACTATGTCCATTTGTCTATTCCATCCTTGAAAATGATAACTAGGATTGGGTATAGAGGGAGGATTGCAACCCCCTATCGTAGGAAATGACTGATGGATATGACCCCCACCAAACAGGAAAGGATTATAAGGAGGTGACGTTCCCCCTGACCCAAAACTAGTATTGACGTTAGATGTCATAATCAAGGATGACATGTGCAAAATCATATTCGGCATACCAAATGAAAAAGGATTAAAGGCCAAAGGCATCGACTAAGCACTATAACTAGTCATTCCCGTCGAAAATTTTCCAGGAGAATGGAGATCAATGATGACGAAGTCATACCATTCAAGAATATAAAAGGATTATTCCCCATGGACTAAACTGAGCTCATGGACTGGGTAGTGCTAACTAAGGGAGTCCCTGAAATCTAAGTAAGTGATGATGAGGGAGTCATGGGAAATCCACTAACCATAGCGGAGGTTGGAGTCAAATCAGTACTCATGATGAGATGATCATGAGCTTGAGCGGTGGATATTTATGTACCGCGTTTATTAACTCTACGCATTTTAGGAGGTAGTTTTGATATCATACCAAATTGTGGTAATTGTTTCAAGAGGCGATGAGACTGGTGAGGAGGCTGGTCTTTCTCCATGTTGACTCAAAACTTGTGATGCAATGCAAAATCCTAAGGCCAACTAATAAACAAAGAGCACACTCATAAATAAAACTAAATGTCAATGCATGCAAACAAGAGAGGGTGGTTGAAAAGGGGCCTCCCGAACTAAAGAAGGTATGCCTCTCCCAGGAAGGGATTGAGACTCCCTAAAAATAGAGTGAAGGTAACAAAATTAGTTATAAGTATCCTCGTGGGATTCACAGTGAAATCGTTCAAACCCCTCCAAAGAGAAGACCCTCCATAACGTTTGTGTGTTGTTTGGTCCCTATCTAACTCAGGGTACCTGTAAAATAACCCCTGTAAGTAACATGTGTGGATACCTAGGATAGGTTAACTAAGGTCACCGTGGTATAACCAATGCTCGGGTGAATAGTCACAGGTTAGGTCCACCGTATGGGTAGGGTAGCTAAGCCTAAAGCTCAATAAGCACCAAGGTACCCCAATAACCCTCAAATATGAATAGAACCCCACAAATATCTCTGATGCTAGGAAGGTATTATAGGGCTATATCTAGAACCAACTTCGTGCAACCTCATGCTTAACTCTGGTTTTAGTGGAGTCTCCTGAGAACATCAATTATACAATGGATTTCACCACTCCCTGGACAGACACATGCATTGAATTTTATAGCCTTGGATAAATTTACTCACAAAATCCTAATCCAAGGCCCTAAATCCTAAACTTGTTTTTGTACCCTAAAATATAAAATCTTTCTAATCAATTTTAATTGTTGGGCATTAATTTTAGTGGCTTCTACTTACTCGAGAGGTATGGTTGTGAAACTAATGGTGTTATGAATCAACATATGAAAGAAGTGCATGTAAAAACATTTCTAAGTACTAATCTTGTTTTTCAAAAGAAATGGTATGCTTCTAAATGTTGTGCACAAGATGTAGTCTCTTTCAATTTCAATGACAATGAAATCTTTCCTAAAATTCCAAGACTAATGCAATCTAGACAAAAGTGAAAATGCTTCAAATGAATTGAAAATTTTTTGTATTTTCAATATAGGAAAATGAAAATCCAAAAACCATTTGTTTTGTATTTTCAATATAAAGGAATGAAAATGAAAATTTGAACTAATAACCTCTCAAACAGACCCTACTACAAGCATAGGAAGACAAACCAAGTAGGACACCAAGAAGCTACTACTCAGACCTAAATGCAAGGACTAAAAATGAGATAAATAACGAGAAACAAGTTTGCAAAAAAATCAGTAATAATACAGCTTCATATCACTCTACAAGCACTCAACAAACAGAACAAAGACCCAAGAAGACTCAACAACACTCAAAACCCACCCAACAAACACCAAAATGTACCTAAAAGGATAATAAAAATATGTACGCGATTGTTCTGGGAATAGAACCGTATATACACACCCTAGACATAGACAGCCTGTGTATGTATGTGATTGTTCAGAGAAAACCCGCATATGCCAAGAAAAACATTGATTGGTTAATAATCAATCCAAGCAACTCAGATATACAACAATGTAGAGGTTTTTAAGCTACATTGTTTAAGCTATAAAGTTGTATAAGGTTATCTGAACACCCAGTGTTTCATGAATGGTTGAAACACATTGAGATCAAATACTACTTTATTCGAGATAAATTCCATGAAGGAGAATTGAATATCCAGTATATCTCCATAGATGAGAAAACATTAGATATTTTGACAAAGCCTTTGTTCAGGATCAAGTTTTCATACTTACGAGACAAGTGTGGGATCATGGAGATAACTCCCTTAGCTTAAAAGGGAAGAGATGGCTCTCCAGGTTGGGAGGGAGAACTGATATATATATCATTGATTTAGGGATAGTCATTTTTCCAGCTTCAAAAATGGTCCAGGATGGGAAGTTCCTTCCCAGTTCGGAAAGTGGTTTGAGATTCTCTGACGGACAGGCATTTTCCAATTCAAAAAATGGTCCATATCAGACAGTCATTTTCGTAATGAAAATGATCTGATAGATTGTTGATGTACCATAGACAGTGTTGTTCCTCGACCAATTTTTGGAGAACCTTGGTCATGTTTGACCATTTTTGAGACTTCGACAGCCTGGTCGAAGATGGAGTGCCCAGGCGAAGCGGAGATCACGGTATCTTGCCCCCTTTTACGGGATTTTTGGGTTTAGGGTTTATGTAACATGTATGGGATGTTATCCCATGGGTTTCCCATGTTTTAGGCCCCTTTTGTAATGTATAAATAGATATCTAGGTGATGTAAGAAAGAAGAGAAGAGGAGAGAAGAGAGACATAGTAGAATCGGCTTAGTGCAGATCTAGAGGCTATGTGCATACTATGTGTTAATGTAACAGACCCATTATCATAATTTAAAATTTTTGGGTTAATCTCCCACAATTGAGAAGT